>JARHVA010000536.1:5097500-5160864 GCA_037957365.1 Torreya grandis | reverse complement strand
CCATGATAGTCCTATAGTCCTAATTTTCCTCTCCATATGGACACATGTTGTTGGACAATCCTATAATAATGGATACCAAGAAACCTATCAAAAACACTTCCCCTATTAGTCCCAATATGATCCCTACAATCCATATCTTGTTTCCTATCAGCCTCAAGAGTAATTATATGAGGTCTTGTCATATTAAACTAAATGTTTTCACCATGGGATTATACATAAGGATATCATTGGAAAAGTGAAACTCTTACTCATGTAGATGTTACTCCTCCTAATCAACCAAGAATTCACTTTCATTAGAACTCACTAGTGTTTTTCCTCTTCTCCAAACCCACTCATAAGCCTTATAATTCATTCCAAAATCCATCTCTAATTCCTTCACATTCAAATACATCTCATACTCCAAATCCTTCACCTCAAATCCATGAACCTATCCATCAACCTTTCACATCATTCCTTCTCAAGGAGGAACCTATCTTAAGATAAGCAAGTGAAAAATAGAAAATTAAATTAATGGTTGATAAAGAGGCTCTCATGAGTGATTATGGGGAATAAATAACCATAGAATATTCCCCTTGGTAAATAAAAATATAATCTAATAGCTGATGTGTATGTATTTGAAGGGATGTGTGTCTGTGACGAACCCCCTACACTTCACCCTCAATATAATTTTGAGTTTTATGTGCCACCTCTACTAACTAGTTCATCTTGTCCTCACCCTATCACTATTTGACTTGATGGACTTGTGGTATGGGAACCTAAAGAGGATCAGATGGTTTATAAATAAAGATAACTCTTGCTTTAATAAAACCTACCTCCTTTGTAGCCTAATTGGGCTAAGTCACATGATTTCAAGATGCCTAGTCTTGGCATCACCATGAAGGAGGAGGAGATGAAGGATATTACATCCCTTGAAGAAGATTCTACATCTAATCAAAAGGTTGTAGATGATCATATCAAACATGAAGTTTAATGTTATATCAAGGATGGAGAACACTTTCAAGTCATCTCTCAAGAAGTTGAATTCCTAGGAGAGTCTCATGAGACCAAGGTAGAATAATTAGCTCTTGAAGATGATCATGAGGAAGAATATTTATGGTAGAATTTAAATTCCATATGTAATTAATTTAATTATTTGGTTAAAGTTAATTCTTCTCTAAAATATTGCATAGCTAATGATAAGCCCAATATTATTGATGAGTTTAATGAACATGATCTTGATTGTTTAACCAAACATGAAGAGAAAGATATTTATGCTAGTCAAGAAATTTCTATTATGAAGCCACTTGGTGATACTAACATTCAAGAAGTGGTTGAAAAGGATGATTGGTAGATAAAAATGGATCTCTTTCAAGAGCTTGAAGATATTTTCTATGTTGAGGGCCCAATGTATGACAAGGTGAAAGAAAAGGTTTCTATGGAAGATAATGGTCAATATTGGATAGAGTTTGCAAAGCTCCTTGATGAGCTATAAGATCTTACAGTTGAGAAGAATCCTAATCTTATTGAGAGAAGCATGGAAGATAAGAAGGTATACCTTGATCAATCATAATTTAAAGTTGTAATTGAAGATCCACATGACAAGGTTTAATATGTTTAGAATCAAGAGGAATACATCTACATGACAAACTTTTTTGAAGGTGGTTTACTTGAGAGTATGACAATTGAAGTGCCAAAGAATAAGTTTGATCCACAAGACATCCAATCTAAGGAGAAGAATTTTTTACACCATGTTCCATCTCATAAAGAAGGTATTATTCAAACTTCTCTTTTGATCTAGGAGGGAGGGATGCTTAGTTATTAGTTGTACATAATAGTTTGCTCATGTTTCCCCTAAGTGCCTTGAGTCTTCTTTGTTTGTTATGTGTCTTATTTTGTGTGCTTAAGGTAGTATTTTAGTAGTATTTGTCTTGATAAAAGTTTGAGTTAATTTTCAAAGGTATCCTTGTTTGTCTTAGATTTAGGCAACCCCTAATCCCAATGGACTGATAAGGCTACTTGTCTAGTTAGTATAGCAAGCATACTACCCCTATGAGTCACCAATTTGTGGACCAAATTTGACTTTTTAGTCAAATTGGGGAAACTATAGGTAAAAAATCACTTTATAGATATATAGGGGGTATAATATGAGTGTTATGGGGTGTATTATATGTTAATTAATGTCAATTAATGTTATAATATCCTTGGTCATTAGTTTTTCTTAGTCCCTTTAGTCATTTTGGGTCATTTTAAGGGTAAAAAAGGTGCATTTAATGATTTATACGGGTTTATTGTGAAATGTGAATGTTTAAAAAGATTATTACATGCCTCATGTGTCACTATAAATCTTAATCCACTGTTGGTAGCTGAAATTTGTAGGTTATGTAGAAGAAAAGGTAGTTTTCTAGTGAAAGAAGAAGAAAATGGCACTTATACAGCTTCTTTGGGAAGTGTGAAACATGGTAAATGTTAAATAAGTCCATATTAACCTTAAAAAAAACTAATATACATTATTTAATGGATATTAAAGTGTCACTTATTTCTCAAAAACCATTCTACTTTAGTTTTGCCCTACTTGGCACACTAAAGTGATCTTTAGGCTTTTACTCGGTATGGGTAGCTCATGGGGTTTTAGGAAAAATTAATTTAGGAGATGATATTATGATTATATACCTTAATTTTAATATTATTATTTTTAAAAATTATCCAATTTTCTTTATTAATCATTCATTTGAAGTTGACTATGTTTTTTTGCTTGTAAATCTATGAACCCTAAAGATTTTGCTTCATTTGGGTAAGTCCATATGAACCAATTGTTTATATTATTTATAACTGATTTTTAATCACCCAAATAATGTTTTCATGCTTGGATTCAGATTTGGAGTTGTTTTAATGAGTCAAGTGCATCAAAGTTGTAAGAGTAACATGACTTTGTGTTGTGGATAGTCTTTCCACCATTTTTAGATTTCCATGATTTGAAAATTGTTCCATAGAGTTGTGATAGGTTATTTATGATTTTAAAAATGTATTTATATGATATCATTATATCTAAAGTTAATTTTCCAAGTAATATTCATGTTTTGTAATCATTTACCACATAAACACACAATCTGCTCTCATACAATTAAATCTCCACTTATAGGTGATTTGAGTAGAGAGTTGTGGAGTCCTTTGTGGTGATAAAGAAAGTAATGAGATTATTTTTTATGTTTTAACACTGATATATAATCATGATAAACTAATTTGGGAGGCTAGTTTGGCAAGAGCAAGTTGAACTACATTCAAGAGGATGACTAAGTATTATGGGACACAATCCCTAAAAATGAAAAATAAAGGTTTAAGGGGTTTTCATAACCTCTTTCTAATAGGTTTCAAGGATTTCCCAAAGTGGTTTAATGTTTTTACTTGACTGGCCCTAGTAAGGACTAGTTCCATGCCAAGAGTAGAGATCAGAAGATGAAGGGAAGATGGTCATTTAGAGCCTCAAAATTGCCTATAAAACATTAAAATCTTTCAATGTTGTCTGCAAGCCTGAGTCAAATGAAATCTTTTATCCTTTATGTTGAAAATTAGACTATGATCCCTATGAATATGAGTCTAAATAGTTCAAATTAACATCCATGGTAGTAAGATCATCAAAGAGAAGGAGAGATTGTTGTTTTGCCTCCCATACACTTTCCCATTCCTTACACAATGGAAATAGAGACCTACAGGCAAGGTTTCTCAATCATCTAAAAAGGACCCAATATAGTGAGTTAGAAGTGCATGTGTAATGATTGGAAAGGGTAAAATTATGAACCAAAAAACTAGGCACCTTATCTATGAGAATAATGAGCTTCATAAGCTCTAAACCAGGTAATTACACCTACAACAAGGCTCTAAAGGTATATGTCTCAGTCAATAGGGGCAGTGGAGGGCTCAGTTAGAATCAAAAGTACATGTGAACGGCTAAGAAAGCATGAAAGGAGAACATATAGTTATAAATTACCATGGAGAGTTTTAATGAGGTTTTTATCCATGAAATAAGGCCCAAAAAATATAAATTGTACCTACAAGTAAGATAAAAAGCATGGTACCTCAGTCAATCAAGTATGGAGATAGAGTTGTGTTTGCTTGGTGTCTTAGTGGTGTTTAGTTCCTTTATGGTAAATATAGATATTTGGAAAAAGACAAATTGATTTACATCTTATGTAAGGTATTAAATAATATTCATCAAGCTAAATTACACCTCATTTTCACTTACCATGTGCACCTAAAGTTAGTTGACTATGACTGAGACAAAAAGGGAGATGGAACTTGTTATTGAGGGTTAGTATTGCATTGAATAAAGATGAATAAGGACACAATAATTGATAAATAAATATGGAATATTAAATAAAGGCCATAAAAACCTTTTTTAATCTTTTCTCATGAAATTTAACTTACAGGTGTGATTTTAGAGGTCAACATAGTCCACAATAGGGTACAGTCAGGGTTTACATAACAAAGCTTAATAATTCAAAGTATAGAAAGGGATAAGAGGATTTTATCTAAAAAAGGAACCTAAGGAGTATTCATCATTAGTATTATATCATATTTTCACTCTTGTAAATTTAAATAAATCAAAGAAAGGGTCCCAATGATGTAAAACATAGTCAGTTTGGAGAAACCCTACATAATCTACCTATGCAAAGTCTACCTTTGAAATTAAGAAGGTTTTGGGGTCTAGAGACCTTACCAAGGGGTAAAAATTTGTATATATCATAACTTTTACTTGGAGAGGCTCCTCATATATATTTTTTTATTGATAAAATAGGGGAAGTGCCCTCTATTTTGTCATAGATAGATGGCACTTCCCCTCATACATAAACCCTACATTTTGACAAAAGAGATAGAAAGGTGAAATAGAATATAAGGAGATAATTAAAAGAGGTTTTTAAACTTATAAAACACCTATTTAAACATATAAAAACAAGATAGAAGGGGTGAATATCAATAGAATGGTCTACACTCATAGATTTGCAGGTAGGTCTGTTAGACCTTGAAGGGACTTAATGCCAAATGGGGTAGTAAATTTATTTTCCCACCTTGGGTAAGATTTATAATAAATTATAACATGTTAATTGGGTTATATTAGAGGTTTTTAAACCTTTTTTATTAAAATTAAACCATCATAATTCATTCTAAGTTAAGAGTATAGGTAAGCCTACTAGGCGAAGATTGGGCCTAATGAGCAATGAGGAGTCACTCACAATCCTAGCATGATATGAACATTAATATGAATTGGAGCATGTTTTTTGGAGTGATACAGAGGTTTCCAAGATATTTATGTGAAAATAAAACCAAGGAAATCCACTTTTGACCTTGAAACCACTCAAACTTGTGTAGAAGGAGAAAAACAAGCTTGATAGGAGAAGTTTCAATGTGCATATCTTTCATGAGGAATTGCATGGATGGAAAAGGAGTTAGTGGAGGTTATTATTGGTATTTAAGGCCATATTTTTGTAAATTTTTTTAGTTTTGACATCTATTTTTTATGAAAAATGCTTAAGAGGTCAAAGAGGACTAAAACCCTACTAAACCCTCAGCCAAGACCAGTTTGGGAAAATGTAGTTGAAGATGAAATATAATGAGACATTTTGGATAAAATGGTGATTGAAAATTTTATATTTCTTTTTAAATCTACTCCTCATACTTTTTGGTTGTATGGAATTGTACGGATGGGGACATAAATAAGATTTCTTCCATTATTTTGTGTGTTTTGTAGGTTATATAAGGATTCTAAGCATGAAAACAACTTTGTGAGGAATATATAGACTTGGGATAACCACTAATTTGAATTTAATATTTTATATAAACTCATAAGTACCTCAAAAAATAAATTAAACTCAGCATATCAAAATTAGCCTAATGGACAAGCTACGAAGAAGTGTGAAAAATTGAAGTGGATGGCTTTTTAAGGTGTCCTTGATGATTATAAGGCCATGGAGGGAATTGAAACATGTTTCCCATTACATTTTACATATTTTCATCAAAAAATTATGCCTTTTTGGAAGCCAAGTGTGTAGGTTGCATGATAAGAGAGTTTTCTAGACATCAAATGATGAGGGCTCACTTTCAGAGGTTTATAGAGGACCAAGCATGTAAATAATTCATGTATTTTAATTTATTAAATCCTCCCCTTACATTCCAATCATTGGACCTGATATTAATTAGTTACATTTCATTCAAATAGGTCCAAATCATGAAGGCAATTTTCTAAGCCAGAATGAGGAGTTTCTTGCCACTTTTCATGAAGTTTATGCCTTGTATGGACACTTGGAATTATATACCTTACATGGTTCATACTATATCCTTCTAAAATTCAAAATTATTTTTTTATCTCAACTTTAAAAGTGTCTTTATGACCTTTAGACTTCTCTTATTCTCTCTCTCTCTTACAAGTTCTATAAAAACTAGCCATTTTGGCCATTATATGGGATGTTCCACTTGATTATGGTGAATAACTACTCAAATTTATAAATTTTGATAAATAATAATACTATTTTTATCTCCTATATGAATTTTATTAGTGTGTTCAATTGGATGATGAGTCTTGCTTAGTGAAAACTATGGATTCCTTAACATGTTCCATTCTTTCACCTATTTGCAGCCTCTTCTTACAAGGCATGTGAAGTGTTTTAGGAGATGTTCATGGTGAGTGAGTTAGTATATTCATTAGTGACCTAATATGATGATTTTCTAGTCCTCCTATATTTTCACATCCTCTCATCACTTCATAATGTAATATTGATGTAAGAAAAAATAGATTGGAGAAGTGTATGTTTAGTTTGTCCTTTGATTTCAAGTGTAATATACATATGGTTGGATGTCATCAATCTATCTAGTGTATCACTTCCATTAGAGTAGTTTCATTTTATTTATATTTCTCCCTTTTTACCCCCCAAGTCTATTTTTAGTTGTAAAATAAAGTGGAACATCAAGGGAGCTAGCCTTATTTAGAGATTCACCTCATCCTTAGGCTACCCACAAGCCTAGAGATGATTCCATTGTGACGCATAGATGAAGAAATATTTTCATTATCCTCAAAGGTTATACATCCAAGTGATAATAATACCTTGGTTAGTTTTTTAAATAACACCAAGATCATGTCATGATGGTTCCATGATAATGGAAAACCTTGGACAAAATCCATACTAATTACTTTCCACTTCCATTCTGGTATATCATGAGGATTAAAAAATATTGATGGATGCATATGTTTAATTTTCACACACTAACACTACAACAAATGCGACAAAAAATATCCTTCATCCCTTTTAAATCATTTCTATAAATAAAGAGATCTTATCTCAACCATGAACTTAGTCACTCTAAGGTGACCTGAATAAGGGGAATAATTCCTTTAACACCATGATCCTAAAATTTTATCTATCAAGTACATACATTATACCATTGTACCTAAAAATACCATCATTATACATCTTGAATCCTTTAAACTTAATGTTATGTGCATCCTTTGATAACTATTTCTTAACTTACTCATAATTAATCTTTAATGGATAATTTAACAACTTGATCATGAAAGTTACTCCTGATAGTAGACAAACTCTTATATACCTTATATGACTTATGGTGTTGGTAAATCTATTTTTTATGCCCTTGATGTAGCTAACACCATAATCATATTTAGATAATAACTCTAACTAATGTCTCTAATGAGCATTCATGTTTTATTTGGTGAAGATATATTTGAACCCCAAGTTATCAATCTTGATCTCAAATGGTTTCTCGAATAGATAATGCCTCTAAACATGAAAGGAATACACTATTATAAAAATTTCCATATTGTGTGGGGTATAATTTACCTCATATGGTTTAATCTTCTTAGATTCATATGCTACAACTAAACCATCTTATATAATAACTCCTCTAAGACCATCCCAAAATGCATTAATGATTATCGAGAACTAACATTAGGATCAAGAAATCTTAGCATAGGTGCTAAAGGAATCCTCCTTTTTAACTCCTAAAAAAAGTTTTCACACTCATCTGACCAAACAAAACTATGAATCTTTCATTGAATAGAGGTAATTAGGTTAGATATTTTCTATAAATTTGGAATAAATTTCCTATAATACCTTGATATTCCCATAAAAATTCTCATCTCTTGAAATTTTTTAGATGTTGGCCACTCCATTATGGATCTTATCTTCATTAGATCAAATAAAGTTTTATTTGTCAAGATAATTTGACCCAAATATTATAATTTCCTCTAAAAAAACACACATTTTGACAAATTACTCTATAGTTTATTCTTCTACAAATGTTTCAAAACCAAATCTAGATGTTGTAGACATTATTCCTCATTCTGAGAATAAATGAGGATATCATCCCAAAAAATTAACACAAAGTGATCTAGATAATCCATAAACACATTGTTCATGATATTCATTAATAATGTTAGAGCATTTATTAACCTAAAAGGCAACACTATGAATTCATAGTGCCCATACCAAGTTTTAAATATTGTTTTGGGAATATATTCTTCATGAATTATTAGTTAGTGATATCTCACTCAGAGATCAATCTTATATAAAACTATCACCCCACACATTTGGTCAAAGAGATCATCAATTAAAGGAAAGGGATACATGTTATTGATTGTCACTTTGTTTAATATCCTATAATCAATACACAGGCAAAGAATATCATCCTTCTTCTTGATGAACATGAATGGTACACCCCATGGTGACACACTTGGTTGAATCAACCTTTTAGATAATAAATCTTGTAGTTGATCTTTCAACTCAACCAACTATATAGTCATCATCCTGTACGGTGCTTTGGATTATGGTTCTGAACTAGGTATCATGTCAATTGAAAAATCAAACTAATGCTTGGGTGGTATTCATAGAAATTCCTCTAGAAACACATATTAAAATTTCCTAATAAAAGGGTAATCCTCAATGGATATTTCCTTATATTCTTCAATTTCATTTATATTAACAATAAATGTTTGATATCCTTTCTTATGAGCCTTCTTAAACTAAATTGTGGAATTTTATCTAAGTTTTAACTCTCTTTTCCTAGCTTGAAACTAAGTCTGATTCCCAAAATCATCTTGATATTATACCTTCTTAAGATAGAAATATAATTTATCTTTATGTTTATAAATCCATTTTAACCCTAGGATTACATCATATGACCTTAGTGGTGATATATAAATATCTACTATTATGATGAATTTAGGTAATTCAATCTTAGCTTCCACTAAGTACCTATCAAATGTAACTCTAGCTTCATTCCCATATTACACTGACCATGCATTTGACATTGAGAAAGCATTTATGGATAAATAAAACATTGTGTAGCTCTAGTGTCAATCAAAATTGAAATAGGTTGACCAAAAAGATTACCTGTAACCTCAATAGGTAATATTTGAAAATTTACATGATGATTGTTAATATTTGTATGGATTATCTATCGAAAGATTTCTTATTGCATAATACCCTTAGCTTTACCTTTATAAAAATTAGGATGGTGTGTGTACTTCAAATGTTAACCCTCCAGTAAATCCAAACCAATTTGCCATAGAGAAAGATGCAAATTTGGATTAGATACTCATATCCATGCATGAAAATAAGGACTAAATCATGGCCTTAGAGTAGCGAGTGCATGGTCATGTTGATAAAAAAATTAGGAAGATCCTGAAGAGCACCCTACTTAATAATAAACTCATCAAGAGGGTCAATAAGAGCATAGGCATGATGAGGTGTTGCAAGATGTGAGGGATTGTGTAGCTGTATAATAATGTGTAAGATTTCTAGGTATACTACACACCATCCTAATTCTTGATTAACATGAGAATATGAATACATTAGCGGACTAATTAAGTCTTTTATTTTGAACCTCAACTCTGATCCCATAATGTTATAACCCCAAAGGGTTTAACTCAAAAATGGTATTTTGTTTTTTATTTTACTTTAATAATCTAAACCAGATTATTACCAATTAAGTTAAGTTAATTGATATTTAAATAAATGCATCTTATTTAATTATTTGGTTATGATTCATTTAGATAATGATTAAATTAACACATTCACTATAATTACAAATTCAACCCAACACAAAATGTATATCTATTGAATAAAAACTCATCCAACTACTAAAAGTTTATAAAATAATATTATACAATAAGAGCAACCAACTACTAGTTATCAAATTAAAACAATACAAAGTTTTTACACTATAGTGAATATAAATTAATACATTCTTCCACATAACTAATGAGTATACACAACCTCATCATATGTATATAAAATGTAATCATGATTAAAAGTCTCTATTGGATGAATACTATAGGAGAGGGAGAGCATCGTCAAAGTGCTTTTTCACACCACCCACATACCATAGATCCCCCACACAATTTTCCAACTAAGGAATGGCCCTCCGTTTATGGATGAGTAGGTGATAATAGTGTAGGTATCAATAATTCAACTAGAACCTATGTATTGTATGATTTTTCACATGCAACATATCATAAAAAATTATATTCTAACATGACATTGTGCATACATGCATATTAATTAAACCTGTGAAATGATAACATTTAACTATAAACATTACTTTGGTAAAAGTTTTCATATAGTTTAATGATCATAGAGATCAATAGCATTCACACACTCAATCAAATTTCAATATATTCCAAGTACTAATGACTTGAAATAAATATGTGAGTTTTTCTCATGATATTGTCTCTTTAGTGTAATTAATACCATAATTTACTAAATAAGTCATGTATGAGATTCCATGGAATAGTCATACATGTTTATTAGAAATAACACAATATTTAAACACAAGATAACAACATGAAGTAGTTACATTATATATAATAACAATGTAAAATCTACTATCATGTTTCCTTAGTTAGAAAAAAACTTAATATTCATTTATAATAAGGCAATATTACAAATAATCTGATTACTAAGAATATCCATAATATTCAATTATTCACCAATTCCATATAAAAAACCCATTTTGTAGATATTAAAATAAAAGTAATTTATGAATTTCACATTTATTCCAATATTTTAAGCTAACTTAATAACCACATCATTCATTTGTTCTAATAAGCAACTAATTATCATCCATTTAATTAATCACTAATTCAAAACACACACACACACACACACACACACACACACACACACACACACACACACACACACACACACACACATGAATTATTCATGTGTGTGTGTGTGTGTGTGTGTGTGTGTGTGTCTATATATATATATATATATATATATATATATATATATATATATATATATATATATATTCATGTGTGTGTGTGTGTGTGTGTGTGTGTGTGTGTGTGTGTGTGTGTGTGTGTGTGTGTGTGTGTGTGTGTGTCTATATATATATATATATATATATATATATATATATATATATATAAGTGGATAAACAAAACCCCACACACACACACACTTATGTGTGTTGATGTGTTTCAAGTTTATTATTTTATCTCAAGTTCCCAACTTAAGAAAAAATAACTCTATTTAAAATAAAATAAAATTCACATTAACACCACACATCACTTAAACCTAATTAAATGCATTTAAAAAGAAACACAAGATGTGAAATATTTTATTGTGTACCATATAGTACATCAACTTATTTAAACCATTCAATACAAAATTAATCCATAAATTAAACATTTATATCCCAAAATAATTCAACGTTAACTCTTATACAAATGATTAAGCTTGGTCTAATCTATAAATCTAACACAACCAATCAAACATCATCCAATCATTCAATTAATAATTTATATCTATATATCAAACTTAATTGTATATATATTTTCAAGACAACATAACCTATAGTAATTTTATACTACTCGGCTACACCATCATGTGTGTGTGTGTGTGTGTGTGTGTGTGTGTGTGTGTGTGTGTGTAAACATAATATAATCATAACTAATCAAATAATACAAATTCCATATATAGACTTAAAATAACAAACTCAATTATTTTATACAAACTAAGCCTATAGTTTATATTGACTATCATTTTATCCATACCAAACCTGTGACTATATAATAATGTAACACTTGCACATATTCTTAAAATAATTTAAATCTAGCTATCTAGATAACTAACTAAATTAACATACAACCCACCAATAATCTTTTTAAACGCAATCAACCAGTCATTCCATTAATCAACACTTATAAATATTTAAATAAATAATAATACACAACCATTCCAAACTTATAATGAAATAGCTACATAAGTATTTGATAATATTCACAAACACAAGTTTTAATTTCAAAACTTAATGAAAATTTAGCTATTTTTAATGTCTTTAGACCATATATAATTTATAAATATAAATCATCTAATAGTTCATTATACACACAAACATATACATAACTTAATCAAATTAAAACCCCAATTCATTCTTAATGACAAACTAACTGAGAATAAAATATTAACACCCATTCAAGTTTTTTAAACTCAATCACACAAACATTTCATAAAATGGTATTACACTTCCATTCAAAAAAATAATAATAACGAAAAACAACTTTATGTAATGGTAAATGTAACAGATCTACAAATCAATCCAAGATTAGAGAAGATAAATCCTACTTACATGTTTGATTAGTGATACATTAGATAATTGGGGTCATAACCAATATGAATCTGCTAGACCTAATCAAGGGATCTCTTACCACAATAATATCACTAGGGAGGGTTTCAAATCCTCCAATCAAGTAAAACTATGTAATAACCCTAATTAGGTCCTAGATTTTAATACTCACTAAACTAATAAGAAGTAAATCAAAATCTAATCTAGTGCTCACCAAAGCTTGTGGCACAAAATGGGGGTTAGTAAACATTAAAAGTAAATATGCATAAGATAATCCTATTTAGTCTATGTATAAGTAAAACCCTAATGCATAGAGAGAGTAAAATTATTTAAAAGCCATTACTTATGCTATTTCTATCTACTAAAGAGAGAAGAAAAATTAGAGATACTTGTCTTGAAGATGAACCCATTGAGACTCAATATCTCCCTTGGATAAAAGTGATTCACAAGAGGTTGTTGTGGTTTTTAAGGATCACTAAGAAAGGCCAAAGCATCCAAGACTTCTCCACAAGACAAAATTCTTTTCCAAGTAGAAACCTAAAGCTAAAACTCCTCAAGTAGAATGGTGGAAGAGAATATTGTAAATAAGTGTAAATGAATAATTAATTATTGTTGTCTCTCTAAAAATGGAAAAATGGATGTGCTTATATAGGTGGATATAACCCTAAAACCTTCCATAAGTTTAGGCTAACAAGGTTGACCTAGTCAATCTAGTATCATAATTGTCAAAAAGAAACTAAGTCATGGACTAGGTCAGTTAGGGGATGACCTAGTCCCTAATAAGCTTTGTCAATAAGGATACAAGGTCAGTGTCATTGACTATGTCATGTAAACTGTCAAAAAGGGGTTTAGTTTAGGGAAAGGGCTATGAAAGTGGTAAATGACTAGAGGAAAGTGAAAAATAGGAGGTAAAGTATAGGGGAATGTTTTTAGTAATTGATTGTATTGATAATAAGTGGTAATAAGGGACAAAAATCCTATAAAAAACCAATGGTCCTCCCACTCCTTTCTTGGTGTACCCCTTAGGGTGTGCACTCAAAGAGATTGAGACTCTAAGGGTTCTTGCAAGATAGAAAACATCTTTGATTGATAAAGTTTGAAAATATTATGTATACATATTCCCCACTCGAAGGTCATCGCATGTTACTTAGGTGCAATATATAATGGTGATTTGACAAAGAACATAGTAATACGCAACATTGAATCTAAAAAAAGATGTAATATTTCATAAAATAAATGAAATTAAATGACTGAAAGGGAAATAACTAAAAAATTAAATATATACGTAACTTGACTTCCTATTATTTAGATGGTTTTCTGTTATGTTTGTACTTTTGATTATGGAGGGTAGACTACTTTCAAAAAACCTAAGGATACAAAATTAAAGATGAAAAACAAACAAATGTAGGAAATCCAAGATAATTGGTGCTATGTGGACATGACATACTTGGAAATTTAGAAAGTTGAGATAGTAAGTGTTGTGTGAGACCAAATGACTAAGTCAAAACTTTTAGAGTAATTTGGGTAATCAAAAATCCAAGGCTACTAAAGATTAAAAAAGTCAAACAAGTACACCATAAATAAGAAAGACAAACTCACAAATTCAAACCAAGGATACATGTCAAAAGGATGGTAGTCAAAAATGAATGTAAAAGTAGTAACAATCCTTACTTAAACAATGATGGGAAATATAGAATGTTAAACCAATATTGTTGAGTGAGTAGTAACAATCCTTACTCAAACAATAATGGAAAAACGTGCAAAAAAGGAAAAAACATTGATGAGTGAGAAGTAACAAGCCAACCTCACTCAATAATGGAAAAAATACATGAAAGTAGAAATGGACTCAAATGTCCATAAAAAGGATAGTATAACAATAATAAATGGTAAAAGAAAGGAAAAAAATGTTTATAAATGTATATCCATGGTATAAATAAGATAATCCATAATATCTCAAGCATATTATTTGGTTCTGAAGATAGATAAAACTAAAACAAAGTAGTGCTAGTATGTTTTTAAGATGTGAAGAAGAGGGAGTATATAATAAGGAAAAATAGATTTAGAATCACACTTGTGTATCAAAGGGAGAAATTAAATGGGTGGATGGGAGAATGAAGTAAAAAAACCAAGGTAGAGAAAATGTTTATCAAATTCAAGACATTCAATTTAGATTTGTCAAGAAAAGAGGAATTTTGACCCTAAGGATTCTGAATAACTTCTCTTAGTGACACAATTTTTAGATCAACAAATATATTAATTAGATCATCCCTTTAAGTATATATTCTTGAAAAGTAAAATTCACCTACCTTCTGACAATGTGCTCTTCATTCCTTAGCAGCCCTTATAGAGCTTTCATTCTACTATAAAATTGGGTACTTTCATGAAAATATGGGTAGCACCATAAATTTTATTGAATTATCCTATTATGATATACTATCCTACCACACCCCAATGACCTCGGCTCTATTGTGAGTCCAATTTTGGAGTTTGATATTTGATTGGAGATAGGAAATGTACTTGTAATCAAGTCTTTTGGTGTGATTTTGACTTTTGAAATTTTTATGTTGCCTTTTGTATATCATTGCCTTTTATTTCAAATTATTTGGATTTTAACTTTATTGATGGATTTTTATATTCCTCCTCTATACGAATTTGGAAAACCAAACATGGGTGCTAAAGATGACTTCCATTTGAGTACTTGGGACTTGGTATTAAGAGAGAGATCTTAGAGATCATGGTTTCTAAGAGTATCATAAATTTAGGTAAAATAAAAATGTTATCTTGAATTTGGCCTTATTTTATCTAATATAGAGTGAAAGGAAAGGAAATCAAGAGGAATGAAACATGAAATAATTTGAATTATTTCAAATCGTAAAAAATGTGACGAAGGGTGGAAAAGGGATACAATGATAGAAGAGTGTGACTCCTTATCATAAGAATGAGATAAATATAGTAAAACATTCTAACATGAGTTTTTATGAAAATTTAATCCACAAAAGAAGAAAAATCTAAATTTAAGAACAAAGATAAAAAACTTATAACCATTTCAAAACACATTGTAGACAGGGAATGCAAATGTGGTGATTTTATGAGTAAGTCCAGGTCCTATTCATGGTCTTACATTGTAACTCATAAAATAAAAACCCATGAGGGTGTCAAAAAGTGTGTAAAAAGTAAATGGGATAAATATGGTATTTTTGAGGAAGGATAGGTCTTATCCATGGTCTTACACTATAACTCACAAAGGAGAAAAAGGGAAACCAAAAGACCAAAAGGAAGGGCTAAGGATTATCAAAACAGAGAACTACTGCAGAGGGTGAGATCCATGAAAGTATCCTACAAAAAGTTTTAGGTAGATATCATATATAAAGTATGAAAATAATGTAAGTTTTTAGGCAAATTACTTGTAAACACATAAATTTTATTTATTTTTCAAATACACCTAAATCTATTTAACAATTCTTCTTAAATTAATTCATCACGTCTTCCTCCAAATTCTAATATTTGAATAAGTTAAATTAGTTTAGTATACACACTTTAATCTTTATTTTAAAATAAAAATCCAAATTTTACACTTCACCCAAACATATCCCAACCTTTTCTCCATCATCCCAACCAAATCCACAACTTTCTCAACCTCTTATGACTCATCCCCTAAGCTATCAAGAAAATTGACTTAGTCCTTCTAACTTAGCTAACCAACCCCATGCTTTTCTCAAATAGTTTTAAATGGTGTTCATCCTCATAGGTGAGAAATTATTAGCTACCTTTGATCATTTGGATTATTTAAAATGTCCAAATGATCCTCCACCATTGGATACTTCTCCAAAAATCTATAAATAAACTTTCAAATCCTCATTTTCAAGGATCCATCATAATAATAAAAAAAATTAGAGTCTAGAATTATATAGAAGCACAAAAAAGAGAATTTAAAGACACATTTTACACCAATACATATCCCATTATCCTTTGCATTGGAAGAGTGAGAACCATATTTCAGAGACCAAATTAAATGTATATCACAATAGAGAAAGCTTGCACATTCAAAGCATAAAGTTTGTGATTTATGGTTTTCTTTGTTTATTTCTCTATCACAGGTTTGAATTTATCTTAGATTAGGATTATTTTATTTTATTTTCATTTCTAAATTTATTTCACACATTTATGTCATGCTCAGTGGAACTTTCCCTCATCTTTTTCATCTTTTGATCATCATTTTTTGTAGTTAGATATCATTTCTCATTTTAATTTTTGTTATTTATGTTTGCATATGCATTTAATTTCATCTTTTTGAGTGATGATACAAGATATAAATTTGTATTAGGAATTTTATATTTGGATGTGTGTGTTTTTCTATGTAATGACAAATTTGGAAGTATAAATAATGTAATTGTAGACCTTAATAGTGGATTTGTTTAATTACACAATAAGATTATTCAATTTTTTCTTTTTATATGTTTTCTTTTAGGTTTGTATTAGTTAACAATGATTTTGTTAGGATATAGTGATTTTATCATTATTATTAGTGATTTCATCATTTTCAATAGTGAATTTGTCAAACTCAATAGAAAAATTATCTATTTTAGTAGTGAAATCATCTTTTTTACAACAAAATCATCATTCTTAGCAGTGAATTCATCATTTACAACAATGAACTCATCTATGTTGGTAGCGAATTGTTGTTTTGGGTAGAAAAATATCTCTTTAAGCATGGGTCTATTTTTTTTTCCTTTTCTATTTTGTCTTTTCCCTATGTTTATTTTATTACAATTTCACTTTTCCTATTTGTTTGCGTAATTGTGATTTTGTAACAGACGAGTGTTTTTCACTTTGTTTTTGTCATTTTTATTAATTTTATTATAGGTTACCTTTTTTCAAGCCTAAGCAAACATTATGAAAACCTATTTGTATAATTCTTTCCAAAGATAATCAATAAAAGGGATAAATAAAAATCCAATTTTATTTTACTAATGATTTGAATCTTGCTTTCAAAGGTTTATTTTTAGTATTACATCACATTCTAATTTAGTATTTTGTTTGTGATTGTGGAAATCATGTATGCTATTTCTTTGGCATCACATTGGTTATGATAGTCAAAAATCATAAATGTTTATATAATTATTTGTGTTACCCAAATAGTGCATGCATATGCTCTTTCCTTGGAGTTACATTGGTAACGATAATTGGAAATTAGAAATAGATACTTTTTATTTTTATTTTTAGAGGATTTATCAACCTTAGATTACACCACCATGTAGTAGGCCAAACCTTGTTTACCAATGGGGTATATAGAATGATATCCATCTATTTCAATTTCCTAGGTGGTTATATGTTTTAAGTACACTATGAGGTGAGGGGATTTCATGCTCCAATACCCAAGGTTTTAATAGTTGCCTTGAAATATGATGTTTCTAATTTTTAACACACTAAGGCCCTTATGAATATTTTGGGCAGTTAGGTAAAAGACCCAATAATGTGTGTCTATCTATTTATTTCATGGTTTTTACCCCTAGATAAGCTTGTTTAAACATTAATCCTAGGATAACCTCCTTTGCCATTCAAATTTGGTGCATTGATTAGTAGTTAACACTGAGAAGCAACCTTCCACACACCCTTAAAACTATACTTAATGGGCTATGATAATGGTAGGATCCTTCATGGTTAGTGCCTTGAAATATTAGGCCATAGCTAAGAGTATGGAGGATTCAGTGACAATGAAAGGCTCAATAGTTGTTCACAACCCTCATCCTAGTTTTTACCTTTTATGTGTATTTTCTTGACTATTTAGAATAGAATTTCTTTGTTGTTGTTTTCTTATGTTTGTATTCATCATTTAGTTAGCAATAAAAAATTTAGTCACATTGGTATTTTAGTATTTTGTTAATAACATCACCCATTATAAGAAGCATGTCATCTCGGAACCATAACTCAAATCAATTTTATAACTAAGAAATTTATCCAAATTATTTTGATCCAAAAAATATTAAAATAAATTTCAAATCAATCATCTATAAAATCAAAATCTTATTTTGAATATGTATTCAAACTCAAACATTAATCAATTAAATCAAAATGAGGATAATTTTTCAAACTTCTCAAATAGCCAATTCAACCCAAACCATAACCAGTCAATTTACAACTTCAATTCTTATTCATGTTCATCAATAGAACAAAATTATAATTTTAATTTAGGGACAACATCAAATCATTTTTTAGGTTATAATAATCAAAATTATTTGAATTATTCTTCCAAATCCACATATCAAATGCCACCAAATATAAATCAAAATATGTACATATATCTATATGGTTATAATCATAACATCAATGTAATTAAAACCTTTGGTCCATCTTCACCATAATTTTTTGATATTCATATATACCAAAATACATTCAACAATCAAACTCCAATTCAATCAAATCCAACTATGTTCCATCCAAATAAATTTTCCAACTTTTACACCCATCAAAATCAACCTTTTTATAATGATCAAAATCAATCATGTGATTTTGCATCCAATTAATTCCAAAACTCAAATCCAAAATTCTTCACAAATCTCCACATATTCACAAATTAATAAAACACATATAATTCTAATTTTTACACAAATCCAACAAACCCATCCTTCAATAATCAAACTACTTCCTCAACACGATTCGTTACTAGTGAATCCCAAAATTATCCACAACATCATCTTATCACTAGTAATCCTATTTTTCAAAATCAATCATGTTTACCATCCACTAGTTATAGTTAAAACATCCCCCACTACAATAGACAATAGTTGATGGATGCAAAGTACATTAGAATAAACCTGCATATATATTTTTTTGAAAATCTTACTTCAAGGGTATATCAAGATGTCTCTCCTAAAATAAATCAAACCATATTTTTTTCAAATCAAAATCATAAACTTTATTCCATTATCCACCAAACAATTTTTTTTTATCAAATACCCATTTTTGATAAACACCCAATATTGACTCAAACATCATCTAATCCTTCTATGATTGAATTATCATATGTCTTCAACCCAACACGTAAGAATTCACATTTACAAAAAACTCTTCATCAAAAATCCAATATTTCTAAGAGATCGGTAAAAAGGAAATTTGATAAAAAAATCACTTCAATAGGACATCATTATGGCCATATCCAAACCAAGATCAAATTTATTATCAAAATCAAATGTAAAATTTCTTTTGGGATTAAAAGAAAATTAAACATCTAAATTGGTCCCAACAATATTTTTATCAGTAGGAAAGTTTTTAAATGATAGTGATAATGTTATAGGTATGGAATAAGTCTCATATATAATTAATACAAATCCTCTTAGCAATGTTAAATTATAACATCTATACAAATACATGAAAGCATCCCATTTGAAGAAGCACTACTTCACCAACACTTGCTTGAAACTCCAAAAGGCAATCAATATACACTAATAGATGAACACATTGGATCCTTGTTGTTTGAGTAAAATGAAATCACAAACAATAAAAGATAAATTGAACTAGGAGATAAATGACATGGAATGATTTACCAGTTATAATCCAAGAAATAATCTTAACTCCTAGACTTATTATGCTAAACTAGTAGAATGGCATTATAACAAGTTGGATCATGATTTTGAGATTAATTTCGAGGCACATGATAATAAGTTTGAACATTCTAGATTTTCCAAGGAATTAAATATTTTTAATATGGATTTATCCTAATTTTACTTTTGTATTATTTGGTGCTTAGTCAATAGCAGTTGGGTAAAAGATATTGGTTTTTGTACATATGGAGAGATCATTAGTCCCTAGTGATTGATAATATTTAACAATATCACTTGAAACCCATATATAGAAAGGCATCTAGATTATGTAATGATCAGAATAACTATTAGAATTTTTTTAGAGTTCAACTTTACTATCAAACATATCAATGTGGGTCTAGTTGATAACTGTGTTTTCCCATAAAAAACAAAATTACCATGGAACTTTGCCAAAGAATTTTGTATCTAGATATATTCATTCAATAGGGATTCCAAAATAGATAATATCACTCTAGATGGTTTTCTAATATTCTTTAGAGGGCTCAACAACCTCATCTTGGTCAAGTACTATTTAAAGTGAATAAAAAAACTAAAATAGAAATTGAAGAGGAAATCCAATTAGAACAACAAAGACTATCTAGAGTTAGCATGGGGTGAAAAACTAGAACATAAGGAAACCTATGCATATTATGACCTTACATTATGTATATATGTCAATAAATCCATAAAAAATAATTAAATCACAAAAAAAAAAAAAAAAAAAAGAAAAAAAAAAATCATAAAAATCACAAAAGATAAAAATATATATAAGTTGTTGTTTACAAGTCCCTTGATAGTTGGGGGTAAATATGTTTCCACTTGCATTGTTTTCACAAGTATTACATTATACCATCATTGTCATTTTGGCCTTGTATATCATACGTTATGTTTAGTGATTTTTTAGTTGTCAGTACATATAACACAAACATTTTAAAATTGTAGCTTACTATATCATTTCACTTTTTCATACCACCTTATTATCTCAAGAAAGAAATTTTTAAAATAAACATTATATTGGTTCTTTTCTTAATTCTTATGGGAAGAGTAAATATTTTGATTTACATTTTCTTTTCTAGACTTAGAAGATACTAGCCTGCAACCTTGTCTATAATATTGTCCATGACAAAGTTTCCTCTTACAATTCCCTTTAAATCAAAAACCATTATGCAAGGGACAACAAGAAATAGGAAAATTTACCCACATATCTTGGTCTTTGGTGATAAACCCTTGCATCTTAATAGTCACATAGGGCCAATATTTGGGGTATAATTATTTTATAAAAACATAAACATCCTTATTAAAAACTTATCAAAATCAAAATCCATATCCCTTACCCTTAATTGATATTTGGTGTTGAGCCTTCATATCCTCTTAGTTGTGTAGGATTGATATTGGGGAGAGATACTCTTACCCACCTATATATAGTCTTTGGTGATAAGCCCATGTGTCTTCCTCATCACATGAGACTACATAAAAGGGGATAATAAAGAAAATGCAATCAAAGGATGTCCAAATAAATATTTCTTCAAGAAATTTGTTTACATGTCTATGATGAAAAGGGTAAACTTTATCCCAATAACCAATTCTGTTAGGGCTATTTCTCTCTAGACACATCCAAAATAGAAATTATTTTTATGAGTTAGGCAATATGTACACTTTCACCTTTTATCATAATTATTATATCACCCTCCTTTTTTATACATAATTTTGATTGTTTGTTTTCACAATTTATCATCTACTTCCTTTCACTCTTTTACTACAAATTGAAAGATATAAGTTATGCATGAAAATAACTAGATCATCCCTTAAAAATTTATTGATTAGATTATCAACAAAGTTTTGTGCATATCTATTATGTTACCTCATTTTCCAAAACATGTGCACCATGTGTAAACCATTGTCTATACTTGCCCTAGTTAATTGGGGGCATCACCTTTCTATTCATCCATTGTATATTCCTAATTTTATCATTTTGTTAGTTAATAGTTGTTTATCCTATAGCATGAAAAATATAAAGGTTGTTATTTCTATATGTGAACCTACATTTTTTCTCATTATTGCATAAAAATTCCGTATTCCTTATTTCAAAAAATATCATAAATATAAAAAAAATATCATAAAACAACACAAAAACATTCCCAATACATAAAAATCAACACATCTATCATATCATTCATTCCTGCTTAGGTGGGTCACTCATGCATAATTTTTATCCAAAACATTCAAAACACTTCATAAAGCATCCACTTTTTCATCACATCCCGTATTGGGAGAATTATATCTGGCCTGATGTCCCCACATAGACTTTATCTAAGGTGGATTATGTAGGCAACACTTAGAGACATGGGGTTTATAGGGTTAGCTCAACCACCATCTTCAGATTCACCCATTCCCCTAAACATGGATTATCTACTCCTTCCACTTCCTCCTCAATTTTTTAGTTCGTATCCTTGTTTTTGGCTATAATTGTCTAGTCTTTGTTTAGTTAGTTTTTACTTACAACATTTCAATTTTTTATGATCTTTTTTTGTTTTCATTATTGTATTATTTATTTTCTATCTTTAACCATTCACTTGGTTAATTTGACCTCTTTGTTTATCCCTAGCTGTTAAATTGGTTATTTCACTTACTCTTACCTCTAGCCGTTTCAATGGTTATTTTCCTCTATTTTGCCAATAGTGATCAATTTTTGAGTTACTCTTTATTTAGTTGTGTGTCATTCTTGCTTAAAATTCTTGAAAATGTAACATTGTCATTTTTTTAACAATATTATAGATTATATTTGTTTGCATTAACATTTTTTTTGTGTTTTAATCATTTAGCTTAATCCTTTATTTTCACATCTTATTTTCATTATTGTTTTTTATGTGTTTATAAATATTATTTTTTGAAATGCATAAATAGTATGGTTATGATGATAACATGATGTACTTTGATTATACATAATTTAATCTTTCATTTTTGTTTAAATGCTTAAGACATCAGCATTCATCATAATTATTCAATATCATTGGTGATAATGTGTTTTATGTTATATTAAAAATCAAGTTGCTTAAAACTCAAATACTATTAGAAATCCAATGCAAAGAATAGAAACAAATGATATGTAACAATGTCACATTCTAAATCGATACACATCATCCACTCATACATAAGTCATAAATCCATAATAAATATGCTAAAACAATTAAAACATGCTATCATAAATAAAAATGCAATAAGTATAACTAGTGCTACCATATATCCATATATTTGTCAAGTCATGTATAAAGTCCATGTAAAACCAATAAAAAGTTCATAAATGTCTAACATCCATAATACAAAATATCAATAAATAATCATGAATATATATATATATATATATATATACACACACACATATATACATATATATATATATGTATGTATATATATATATATATGTATATATATATGTATATATATATATGTGTATATATATATATATATATTCATGATTATATATATATATGTATGTATATATATGTATATATATATGTATATATATATGTATGTAGATATATATGTATATATATATACACACACACACATCCCAAAATATATACATCAATGAATCCATCTATCAGAATATCTCCTATATATATGTCTCACCATGTCCCTCAAATAGAGTGTCTAGTCTCTGAAATATATCTTCACATCGTGGTGTGCATCATTGATGATGAATCACATATAGTACCTTTCCCACTGACCTCTCTGACTCTGCTAGATGAATATATCTAGTAGATAATGATAATATCATAGAGCATTCTCTAAAAAATGGTGCCATCTGATCTTGTTGTATAACCTCCTCATATAATCTCATATAGTATGTGCCCTGATTTATGGCCCTCATCACCTTATCCAAAGTGTCCATCTAACCCTATTTATATATTAATATTTTATTCTATATAAGCTTAGTCTGAGATATGTCCCTCTCCTATCTATATAATTGTGTGGGCATTGTATAATCTAGTGTCCGGGTCTCTACATCACGAGTAATTAATCTTGTAGCCATGGCATCCCCATACATCCCATCTATAATACCTTATAATCTATCCACCTCATACTATAATCATCTAATCTCAATAGTATGATCCCTTATACCATATAATACACCTTATATATTGGAAACCTCTTGGATAAATCCATTTATCTCTCTATCCTAAGCCCTAATCTCCTCTTAGAGTTTGTAAATGAGTGCATGTTCCTTTACAAATCTAGGAGCATGTGAAGACCCAGCCACATATTCTATCTATACTTGGGTGTCATGTGTTGTTATCATGGTATTATATTATCCTACATCATCATCCTCTCTCTCAACCTCTACCAATGGAGTATCTCCTCCAAATCTATTTTCTGTATCAACATACATGTCCACTCCTTCCTCATGCAAAATCTCAATGTCCTCCACATCTATGATATTTACATCATGAATCTATCTAGCTACCATAATAAATATTATACCTCATACTAATTCTCATGATAATAATATATCCCCTATAATAAAAATCTTAATATGAGATCCTAAACCTATACCTCATGGTTGTCTACTCAAACTAGCCACCAACCTTTACCTCCACATCAACGGTGGTGCATATGGCATAGTCGATCTCACTGGTGTCTGTTAGTCCCATCAATGTGCATAATCATCCACCAATCACACATCAATGACATATCTTTAATATCTCCATATAATAGTTTTTAATTTTGTCCAACTATGACCAATGATGGTTGGATCAATCATCATACCCCATTATGGTCTCTCCCTCCTAGAATACAAAAACATGTGGTACAACTAGTATATGATACCTCACACCAAACTATCTTATAAACCTATCTAGGAGTTATCTCTCTATGGTATAAACATGACTCCTAATGATTTAATAAGGGCTCATCATGTAGTCCATGTGAATATCCTCATGTTACCACTAAAACATGATCTTGTTATAATGTCTCTAGGTGATATGGTCATCATCTAACTCATCCATCACCCTCTTATAAAAATATAGATATACTAAATGTGGTCTACATGTACCAATAATCACGTGCCATCCATATTATAATGGCTAATCATATTCCCATGTGCTCATATGACCAACTGGCCTCTCAATCATAATGTGTTCCCAACACCAAGCTTGTAGTAATGTAGATGGCCTAATCTCTATCTATTTTGAATACAAAAAATGATGTAAGTCATGGTGTAAGTTTTTTAACACAAAAATACCCCATTTTAATATCTCTTCCATATCCATCATGTCTCCAATCACATGTAATAACCCAATGGGACATAACCTCTAGCTCTCATCAGGAAACAACACGCCACTAACAATAGCTATGAGTACAATAGTTAGAAAATACATATATAAATTGGTACAATAGTATACATTAATCCCACCTATAAAAAACAAAATAAAAATATTGGTAATTTTTCTTATCAAGGCCAAATAACAACCCCTATAATCTGAAATGTTTTAGGATACCATCAATAACATTTTCATGGTGATCAATTATGCATATTTTGGCCTAAAAAGACAAATTTCGGTCTTTAAATGATAAAATTTGAATTTAAAAGGTCATAAAGCTATTAAATTTACATTTTTCCATATTTACTTACATGACATTAGCCTAAGTCTTAGGTTTCATAAGTCAAAAAGGTCTTTTATTGTAGTTTTAAACCAAAAAGGCCTATTTTGAGCCCACACGTGCCATTTTGGCCCATAAAACATGTCAAACGGATTAATATTTGTTTTAACATGATAAAATACTCATGGTATACTTCCATGCACTAATTTTGGTGGTTGATATCATAAGTTGTCAATAAAAGGCAAAAAGGGAGCCATTTCATGCATATTCACTAACGAGAAGTATGAAATTGTATGGCCAACCATAAAACTAAAATTTGAAGTAGGAGGAGGGAATAATAGAGGTTAATGAGTAATTTAATTTAAATTAGACTCAATAAAGGCTCAAAACTAGTTCTTAACTTTCACTTTACTTGTTTGTGCATAGTGACCTGCCTTCAAGTTTACAACTGGTACGATTAGGAGAGAGAAGAAACAAGTCTAAAATTTTTGTTACAAAAACTAGACTTAGAGATATTCCCATTGGATTAATTGTTTATAAAATTAGATATTTATCCCTCATGAATCATCCATTTGAAGTCAAGGTATTCATCTGTAGTCTTTCATCCATGAAGGAAACTAGTTTTCTTCAATTTTTCCTCACTAGGGCATCATTTCAAGAAAATTCAAGTTTGCAGGGATTCATTGGAACATATAATTCATTTCAATGGCAGACATTAGGTACTTTTAACCCCTGTGAGGGTCAACCAAATATCAATAATATAAGGAGTGTAAATATGTATTGTACAAGCATGTAAAGGAGATTTATACGGTCTATGAGACAGAAAGAGCTTCATTAATTTCTTGGTTTCATGTTTGTAGGGATCTCCTTCATGTTTTAATATTTTATTCATGTAAATTTCCCATGATATTCTTAAAAATATTCATATAAAATCCATATTTTTGTTTTCAAGCATCTCAAAATCATTATTTAGCAAAAACTAAGCATTGATGCACATATTGTGCTCCATGTGTCACTAGGGAACAAGGGGAAAGTGTGAAACTCAATTTTAAGTCTTGGAATGACTTGGGGATTGAGTCAATTATAAAAATATTATTGGGAATAACACAAATAGTAGAGATATGGTCACCACTTTGAAAGTTTATAAGTATACCCTATTATAGGGACAACAAATGTTTATGTAGTGACACTTTTCTTATTAATCTTTGTGAATTATCTTAATATTTGCCAATTAATACACAAAATACAAAACAATAGTGGGTATTTATAGCATGATCCAAACTAAGGTGATTCTTAGGTGGATCCAAGAGTGAGTAGGGTAGGGAAGAGAAGGAGATGTGCTTAAGATGACTAAAGATACCTATTCTACTAACTTTTGAGGCAAAATACATGAAACTAACACCTATTAGCCCTAGCATAATGCTTAAAGATAAATAAATATAGTTGAAGATTTTGAGGAAGGAAAATGGATATGTCTAATAGCATACATTACACAAAGATAACTCACTCAAAATAAATTACATAAGTACATCTAGTAGCAAATGAGATGAAAATAAAGCAAGTACACTAATAGATTAGTTAGCCTATTATTAAGCTCAAAGTAATATATGCATGTATAAAATGTAAATGACAAATCAATTTATAGAAAATAAACAATCATACATCTAAAATTGTGAGGAAAAAAAACTATAGAAATAAATAATTAAGCACTATAGACAAACTTGTGAATTCTTTGGTTTCTTGTATTAATTATTGCAGATAACTATTTTTACTTACAAATGAGGAGAAAACCCCTATTTATAGGCTTCAAAATTCCTAATAAAAGTTTGAGTGGGCCCAAAAAAGGCACCTAATATACAACCAGGTGGCCTAAAATTCCATACATAATAGAATATCTCAAATTTAAATTTACAAAATATTCCTAAGATCCCTGAGGCTATTGAGATAATTGTTATTATTGTTGCTTCTACTTTTTTATACTTGTTTTATGGTCTATACCTCTATAAAGGCATGGTAATCATGGTCAATTTAAACAAAGTCTAGGATTATGGGCCTAAATAAATTATGTCCTAGATTAGTTTTCCATGCTCTATGAGTATGGGCCTTGTGCTTCCTCAATTACCTCCACTTTATGAAGCCTTTGATTGTAAAATGATACAATGTATATCACATCAGTATCTATATTGTCTCTAGCTATATCCTAATATAATTATGTAATGAATACCTTCATCTATACTCTAAACTCTTGATCATTCATGAAAGAGCCTTGAAGCTCAGTCACTCTAGTGATCATGGTGTCCTTCAATAAGTGGGATATCTTAAATTCAATTTTCTCAAAGATTGTCTTCATATCCTTGAGTTGATCTAGACATATCTTCAAAATCCTCCTCTTATTCATGCGGATGGTCTACACAAGAACAATGTGTTTAAGAGGTAATACTTTTAGGTTAGGAAACTTATCACTTCTTACTACTTTCACCAAGTTTGTTAACTTAGTGTCATAGAGAGTCAGACTTTGGTTAAGTTTAATGACCCCTTTGGCTTGCTTGATCTTGTTCTCTTGCCTTTTCTTCATAACCTTGTATAAGTGAAAGACATTGATTATAGCATTGGTTATTGAAATCAGAGTGATGTCTAACACTATTGGTAGTGATTATTCCTTCAACCTATTCAACTCTTGTTGCATCCCCTTCATTAAAGCAATAATATATTTTTCTTGTGCTTGTATTACAAATACAAGGTCCTCTACATACTCTTGTACCTCTCCAATCCCAACCTTCCTCTTCTTAGTTAGAGTGAAGAGTGGCTCTTTACTCTCATATATCAAAATTGAGCTTGACTATGGTTTCTCAACTAATCTCCTCATTACTTTATTCATAGTGCCAATGTCCACATCAAACCTCATGACAACTTGGGTTACAACTTATATTTCCTGAGGCCTTCATTTCCTTATTATCTACATCATGTCCCTTACCCAATTTGGGTCAGTTTTAGATGGTGGTTATGATGTGAGTGCTAGGGTATAAGAGGAGGAATCCAAGGTTGTGGTATGGATGAATAAATTGGTTGGGTCCAATCGATCAAGTGAATCAAAAAAGGACATAGTAGGGCCCAAGTTGAGTATAAACAAGGTCAACATCGAAGGTCTAATAATTTTGGATATTATGGTGAGACAAAATGGTTCCTACTAGGTTAATGACCTTGTAATGGGTTTTAGTGGCTTTATAGATGTAGGGGAACCAAGGGCAAGTGATGCATTTTATATGGTATCCTAAGAAGGGGTAAAACCCATAGCTTGGATAACATTAGTGTTTTAGGATCTTGGTGGATGTGGAATGTTGATGGTGGTATGGGAAATGAATTGGGGAATGGTTCCCCCAAAGGAAGCAATGGTGTGGGATGTGAATATGGAAGTGTAAGCAATAGTAGGAGAAGGAGAAGTTATAAATGCACCAATTATTGAGAAAGAAGACAATGGTGGATTAATTATAGAGGGAGATTTAGAAGCTAATGGAGGGGACACAAATATTCTCATTATACTCCTAGGGGACATCTTCCTTGTATAATTTTTTTCAATAGTTCTCACAATTAGTGTGTAGAGCCCCTTTATTGAGACCTCAATTCTTTACTATCCTTCCTCAAGATCAATGACATTGGGATCTAGTTGGCACAAGTTTTTTTGGGTATCTTCCTTAGTAAATATAGATCCTATTGTAGGTCCTTATGAAATGCTAGGCTAGTTGATTGACTTTCCTTATTCATACCTCAAAGGCATGTATTGCCCACTTGGAATGGAATGAAGTGGAGGCTTGTAAGTCATATTTTTGATAAGAGGAGATTTATCCTCTTCTTTATCCTCTTATTTATCTTCATATTCTACATTGAACATGCTCCCATGATTTTGGGGAAGCTGAGGCATTACTATATCTTCCTTCCTCCTTTCTCAGTCAAGCCTCATTTCAAGTGTTATATTATTATTCACAATGTTTCCTAGGACTATCTCATAATTCATTACATCTAAGTATATCAATTTGTGTACCTCTTCTTGGTGCTTATATTCCATGGTCACATCCTTCTTGAACTTGAGTAGGTGCTTGAAAATGACTTGGTTTTTATCCCACATCCTAAAGTCATTCTTGGGCAATAGGTATGAGTCCCTATGCCTTAATACCACTATTATGCCTTGCTATTTTATTACCTTGGATCTCCCTAGCTGGTAAGGATCCTTATTTGGGGTTATTTTTCTTCCTTTTAAATGTCATCAACTCCATAGAGTAGTTGGTAGGTTATCTTCTCCTCTACCAACTTCATCGGTACATAATTGGGCTACCTAAGGGGGGCGATGATCACCCCTTCCACTCAAATAACTATGAAATTAGGGTAGATACATAAGATACCTATTTATCTCAATGTCTATCTAACTTTTGATGGAACCTTTTGAATTTCACAATTAGTGATGGATTTATAAATAGGAGGGTAGAAGTCTACTATGGTTATCTTGATTTGGTGCCAAAAATAATGAATGTGCATTGTAGAATATGTCTAGGGTACTATTGTCACCAAATTTTGCATCCTAGAAGGGGGTGTTCAATCCTCTTATATATTTTTACAACATGGGAACACTTCCAAGTATGTGGGTGTACATATGGTGGAAGTGAGCCTCTAAATTTAAGGGCTAGCTCCCTGAATATATCTTGAAGTACTTTTGCATATGCTAACTATTTGCTTGTAGGGGGAAAGGGTAGAAGTTGAATCAAATAAAAATATTAAAAAAGGGTGATGTATCAAGATGTCTTCCACATGACCATTTTACTTGTTTCAAAAAGAAACAATGCCTACAACACTAGCCTAAGAGTCTTAAAATGCACTAGCATTAGTGTTTCAATATGAAGGTGAGATGCATGAAGGCTATCTAAGGAAAGTAAAACCATATATTAGTTGTATATACTAAGGATAATTATACACTTAATATAGATTCATACACTTAACTATAATTCATATGACCTGCTAGACTAAAATCACTTTCATCAAACATGGAAGGATTAAGAGAAAGAAAGGATAGATTAATATCACTTAGCTATTCACTATACATCTCTTTGCATAGTATAAAAATATGATATATGAACTCAAAATAGATTGAATTTATTGTTCCAAGGTAAATTAAAATTTCAAAACCACCAAATATTTACCATACATCATGTGGTATTAGATTATAAAGGCCAAAATGGAAGCTACTTATAGAATTTTAGAGAGGAGAAAAAATGAAGTTCAAAGGTCACTATAACACATGTCCAATTGATAGGAGAAATTACACATGTAGGAGGATGAATTTATAAATATACCATGTAAGGTATAATGGGAAAAATGGCTCTTAAAATATAAAAATCTTGAAATGTGGCATATAACTACTTTTGCTATGCATAAGAAACTGATTTTCATCATGGATCATCTCTCAAGTATTTGAAACTAAATTGAAGAGAGTTGACACATATGTACTATTTGAGGGAGATTTAAACATACTATGAAAGTTATAATATGTTATCCTAACTACTAACTATCCTATAGACACCTATATTTACCATCTATAGTCATTCATTAGTCTTTTGGACCTTGACTCTTTACATCTGGTAGTCACTGTTTATCTTAGATCTCAACTAAGATTTCATAGTGGCATATGAGTCTGAAGGGATTACTTAATTAAAACATCCTTTGATTTTATATGGATTCCCTATGTGTTATTAAATTTCCACATCACTCTTTCCACTTTAAAATATGTTTATCATCATTTGGACTTATAGACTCATCATGTCCATCTGGAATCTGGTTGAAATTACTCTGTCGATATCCTCTAGAGTCTCTTTGATTTAACTTTCAATGTTGATCACTGATATATGATCTAGAAATCTAATGTTATTATATTTGTAACCATTTCATGTTTTTTTAGGACATTTGACCATTTTATTCAATATACATCATTTGATCTTATCTGCATGACTCAAACATGCACCGCTAGATCTACCAAACCCACTGGCATTGCCTTCACCTGCAATCCGTTAGATATGATTCAAACACCTGAGATCTTGCTAGTAATCAAACATATGTTAAAACTTAGGATAATTTTAATCCAAATGGTCATTTCATGATGCCTAAAATTGACATCCCCATGCACATCTATCTCCACTATTCTAACTTCAAATGCTTATATCTTGAGATATCAAGCTCATCAAGACACAAAAATTGTAGACAATGATCTTGGAGCTAAAATAATCATGTCCATGTAGAATTTTTAGCTTGAAATTTTTTCTAATCAAACTTTTAAAATACATAATAAAAATGATTTGTTCATTCTTATGTGACATTCCATGATGGTCTGACCCCCTAGATGACTCTAAATGACATAAAATTAAACTAGATCATGACAAAGGTTAGAATGGCATTTAATGAAATAAAATACACCACAACACATCCTATGTAACTATGTTTTATCCCCATATCAAGTCTTGAATATAGGGGGTTGATCCATTTTGACTTGTGGTCAAAATGGTCAACATTCTTGGTGATTTCCTAAGGGTAGTATACTTGCTATGCCAAGATCAATTGCCTAATCCTATCCATTGTGATATGGAATCACTTATACATAGGTTTGACATATAAATTAATTTAAAAAAACACATCAAACAATAAAAAATAACAAAAACAAGACACAAAGCAAAAACACACATGTGCTCAACTAGAACACTTAGGGAACACAACACACACAATTGAAACAAAACACACACCTAATCTACTATCTACAAAATTGACATTTACTCCTCAATAGCATCATTTAAAATGTATCCCATTCATATGTATAGACATCTCTTCTCCATTTATCCTTACTAATTAGAAAGAATAACTTTTCTTGCACTTGATGATGACATATGCTCCACTCTATAGGGTATCAAATTTGGTATGCCTCCCTGGTTTTTCTCTATCTTCATCCCACTTCAATATTATGTCACCTTATTGAAATGATCATGGAGTTTCCTTCTTGTCAAAATACCTCTTTATTAATACTTGGTAATGCCTCATAGATTGATGAGCCTTATCTCTAATCTCGTGTAGCTCCATTAATTCTACCAATCTCACCTCCATTGGAGTTTTTTCAAGCAACTCTAATTAATTTGTCAAATCTAAGGTAGACAACTCTTTAGAGATATAAAACCTATCCTCTCTTCCATAGACAATCATTAAAGGAGAATTCCCTATTAACCTCTTGGGAGTTATCCTAATATCCCATAAGGTTGTCTTTAATTTGGTATACCAACCCCTCTGATTATGCTCCATGTTTCTCTATATGATTCTGATCAGATTCTTATTAGTATATTTAACCAACCCATTGCCATGAGGTTAATAGTTAGATGAATTAGTCAAGAATATTCCACTATTATCTTCCCAATCAACTATCTTAGCACCCATAAAATCAAGAGCATTGTCTAAAATAATAGTATAAGGAGTGCCAAACCTTATTATAATGCTCTCATTGAAATCCAAGATAGAATTATCATTAGCTTCCATCAATGTTACTACCTTAACCCACCTTGTAAATTAATGAATTGATGTGAGTATCCATTTATGACCAACACTTGATGGGGGGTTTATCATGCCAATGAAATCAAGACCCCATTACATGAAAGGTTGATGCAACTAGATATGCTTCAAAAGAAGAGATGAAAGCTTCTAGTTTCCCATAAATCAAGCACATTGTACACACCTTCTCACCTAAGCATGCTAGTCATTAAAGAGGTTAGGACAATAATATCCTATGCTCATGATATTTACAGCTATAGTTTTTTGGGATAAATGACCTCTTATTGTTCTATCATGGAACTTCTCAAGAAACACTCCAAATTAGTTGTTGTCAATGTACCTCAATAATAAACCATTAGTATCTCTTCTAAAAATCACACCATATACAACAAAAAAGGGAATAGATTTCAATCTAAAATAACTCCTTTAAGATGTACTCATATCATTAGGATACTCACCACTTTGAATAAATCTGATCACATATTGTGTCCAACTCTATATATGCAAGGAGCCAACTGATTGGGGGAAATCATGATTAGTTAAAACCTCTTATTTTAACTCATGAAGATTTGATTCTAGATTCTCACAAAGGCCCTTAACTCTTATTAGCTTTTTTACTTTGATATCAACATCATATTACATTACCTTAATGATTCACCATGCCCTCTTCTCACTAAGGTCTTTGCTCAAAATAAACTCCTTGGTACTAGGATGCCAGACCATAACATAAATTTTATTGTTTGAAACCATATGCCTAAAATTATTTAGTCCTATTAAAACATTAAGGACTTTCTTCTTAAAAAAATTATTCTTCATTTCATAATCTTCCAAACATTGACTAAAGAATGTAATTGGTTGCTCTACACCCTCATCATTATTTTGCATTAGCATAGTTGAGATAGTGTCAAGGTTAGAAAATGAAAAAAACATGAATTTTTTAGAAAAATTAGGATTCAAAAGAGTATTATCTTGTGTAATTTATTTATTAATGGCTTAAAAACTATTCTTACCTTCCTTAGTCCAAGAAAATACATGATTCTTTTTTAGAATGGCTATGATAGGTTTCACCAAATATGCAAAACCAGGTATGAATATCCTTACAAAATTTATCTTGCCTAATAAAATTTGGAAAAATTTATTATGTAAGGGAAATTATAGGCCTAAAATATCCTCTATCCTTTCAATATCAATATCCAAACCATAATTGGAAACAATGTTTCCAAAGAGCTTACCTTCATGGACAACAAAGATGCATTTTTTAGATTAAGAGATACTCCATACTGTCTACACCTTTCAAAAACTTGTCTCAACTATTTTAGGTGTTCATTATAATATTTATAAAACATTTTTATATCATTTAGATAAACCAAAAACATCTTATTAATCAAAATTTTAAAATCCATGTCCATTTCTCTTTGAAAGGTAGCACCAGCATTTGACAAACCAAATGGCATATTTTGATAAGAAAAATTCCCCCATTTGGTAGTGAATGTTGCCTTAAACTAAGCATCCTCATTAATAATAATATAATTATAACCTTAATATCCATCTAAGAGAGAAAAATGTTAAGATCCTAAAACAACTTTCAAAATTTGTTCAATTAGAGGTAGATGATAGTGATCTTTGAGTGATACCCTATTAGGATCTCTAAAGTCCACACAAACTCTTATCTCCCAATTATTATTTATAATAGACAAAAGGTTAGCTACCCATGTTGAATGCTTGATATGAAAGATTATTTTAGATTCAAGGAGTTTAGTGAGCTCTAACCTCATGAGTTACTCAACCTTGGGATGGATGGGTCTTTGTTTCTATCTAACTGGTATAACTCTAGGTTCCAATTCAATGGTATGGTGTGCTAGGCTAGGATAAAATCCTTTGAGATCCTTATATTCACAAGAAAATATATCATGAAACTCTTTACATAACTCAATGAATGCTTGTTTCTCTAACGTAAAACATACCTTAGTTTGAAGAGTCAATTTTTGAAGACCAAGACTTTTTCATAGTTATCCTATTTTGTAGAAATACTCACTTTTTCCCCCTTATTTTTATCATTATCATTGAATATAATTTCTAAGGTCACCATACCTTTAAGTATCCTATTTTTCCTTAGCTACACAATTTGATCACCAAATTTTTCTTGGAGTCTCCTTTGATTCTGTGAAGAAAACTCAATCTCATTTTGCAAGAAGCATGCAATGTGTCTATCACTATCAAACACTTACCAAGACACTTAATTATTAGTTATAGAAGGTATGATAATGATATTAATGTTAGATTTATTCCCCTCTTATTTTATGGTATTTAGTGTATCAAATTTAGCTCCTATGGTAACTAGTCTATCAACATGATTATTCTACTCCCTTGGGACTGATTGTATGTTGAATGAATTGAAGTCTTCAAGAAAATCCCATACCTTATAATTATATGAATTAATAAAATATTTATTGGTATAAACCATACTCCTAACTTTATGAACATCCAATTAACTATCTCCATATACTTGCAAATTTTTAATTCCCTTTCTCCTTGCCCATTGAAGTCTAATAATTAAACCTTCATACTCAACCAGATTACAAGTACAACTAAAATGGAATCTATATGAAGAATAGTATTGATATTTATATGGGGAGACCAACATAAAACAAGATATTACACTAAATATAGATCTTTAACCATCAAAAAACATCTTCCACATCTCATTATCTTCACCTTCTTCTTTGGCAAGTAGAGGTGTTGGTATTCCTTCTTCATGTTTACAATATACTCCTAGATTAGTTTCCTCCATAAATGAATAAGGATAATGCTCATAAGTATTGGTACCATATTAATCAATAAAAAAATCATAAATACCTTCAATCTTGGAAAAATTACCATCATCTAAAATAAAATCCTTCTCTTCATGAACAACACAATTAGAATTAGATCTTGTCTAAATGTAGGGCTCGATATGAAACCTTGCAATAGGATGATTCCTTATGGTCACATTAGTTCCATATATTATTTTAATGGATAGTAAATAAAAATTATATGAGAGATATCCACATATCTTGGTTGTAAATTCCATTGATAGGTAGATCACAAAGTGAGTTGGGAGGTCAAAAACAACTATATCTTGAAGGATAAGAAAAATATGGAAATCATGAAAGAAAACCTTAAAGTTTTTGATTAGTACTATCATCTTGGTAGGTGTACCATATATTTGGATAACTAATTCTCAATGAGGCTCTTAATTTATGCCCAATTTATCAGCTACCACTTTGGGCATGATTGAAGTAGAAGATCCACTATCAGCTATGTAGTTATGGACCAATTTATCACCCGCTATGAGAGTGAGATAGAATGGTGGAGGTTTCTTGGCCCTAGTAGATGGTTAATAAATAGTTTTAGGATAATTTTTAAAAGAATCATGACCATGAATTTGATTTGAATGAGGGACACTAGTAGGGATAGTAGATAACTATTTTTGTAGGATATCTTTTGGACTAGGCATGTGAGGAACATCCCAAAGAGAAATGGATGTTTTAGTACTCTTAAATGAATCTAAAATGTTTAAATAAGCCATACCTAATTTATATTATATTATTATAATAAATTAAGAGATCAAAATTTGAGGAGTTGAAGTGACTTGAATAGTCTTTCCAACATTATGATTTGGAATATGTGTAGAGTTATTTGAGATTGCCACATATATAGCCATACCTTGTTACTTTGTATGAGGATTAAGTGAGATTTTAGGAAAATTACTATCACCAAATACAAATTTTATCATGGAACTAGTGTTTTTTACAATATGGGTTCTTTTATTAACCACAAAAGTGTCCTCAACTAGGAAGTTGGGGAAGATCTCTCCTTGAGGCTATCCACATTCACTTGTCTACATCATGACTTCATCCTTAGCTAATTGGAGTGGAGTAAATCCTTTGTGTGAAAAAAGATCACACTCTCTACCTTCATTAGCATCCATTAATTTTCCTTTTTTCCAATCTTATACTTGTACCAAATTGATATGCACTAGTACCATTTCTCTTTCATTGGTCGTAGAATTAGGATTGTATGTATTTGTAAGCCTATTAGGGTTAGTCTACCATTGACCTCTTCCTCTTCCATATTGCTAACCAAATTATTATTTATAAGGATATGAATTTTAATGGGAACCTTATTTAATATTTCTTATCCCAAGCTTAGCTTCAAACAATTGAATATATGCATCTTTATCCATGGCATTATGTACCTTCCTAGGAGTAGTTTTAGGCTTGGTATTGGCATTAAGAATTTGAGATACATCTAGAGTATTAATAGAAGTATGAGATAATGGAGGCATAGACACCTTATGAGGAAACCTTACATCTTATATGAGACCATTTTAAGCTTTTATAGTAAGTTAATATGCTTTAGGAAGAGTGGAACCACCCATGGATTGAAACAGGATAGCAATTTTAGTTCTAGTGGCCCTCAAGTAGGTAGGTAACATAAAACTAGGAGGTGGACTCATGGGAAGAGGAAATATAAACCAAGTATTTTAAAGAATATTAGTGAATTGATTAATTATTTATTTGTATCCTCTATTTATCACATTGAAATGATGCATGAGAGAGGCATGGTCACTTTCATTTCTAAATCTTGACGTTAACAACACTACAAACTCATCCCATGATGTGATGAATCTACCTTCTAGAGTCATATAACAATCAAGAGACTTACCTCTAAGGGAAATGTCAAGGAGTCTAATGTCAAAGTTATCTTGAGTGATTTTATGGAAGCTAATTTTTTTTGAGATGTCCCTAATGTGTTCATTAGGTATAACATGAATCTCACCATTGAATATGGGCATATCTTTTGTGGCATTAGGAGGAATGACATCATATGCTTGAATGTGAATTCTATTTTTAGTATTGAAGGTAGGAAAATAATGAGGTCTATCCATATCTTCTTTAAACTCTTCAAAATTTTAAAATTATTCAATTTATTCAACCTCTTCATCTCTACCAAAATCTACTAGTTCTCCAAAGGGAAGATTAGGCTGAGGATATTGAACTTCAAGGGGAATTTTAGGCTTAATAGGTGGATTAATGGGGTTAAAAACTATATTAGAGGATGACCCAGTGAGAACCATGAATTATGAGAGTATGTTTGTAATAGGACAATGGTCTCAATCTAGATTTTACCTTGATGGAGTTGCTAAATGTTGAGTAGAACACCAATTTATAGTATATGTTTTCAAGATCAGTATTCACCTTGACAAGTTGTCTTGAATATAATGGTCTCATCGATCATGCCAAAACTATTATCACCAAATATTCTAACCTAGAAGATGGTGTTCAAGCCTCTTCCAAATTTTTTCAACATGGAAACACTTTTAGGTATGTGGGTGTATCTATGGTGGAAGTGAACCTCTATATTTAAGGGCTAGTTCCTTAAATACATCTTGAAGTACTTTCACCTATGCTAAATTTTTACTTATAGGGGGAAAGGGATAGAAGTTTCATGAAATAAAACTATTCTAAAATGGTGATGTACCAAGATGTATTCCACATGACCATTGTACTTTTTTCATAAATAAACAATGCCTAGAACACTAACTTGAGAGTCCTAGAATGCACTAGCATTAGTGTTTCAATATGAAGGTGAGATGCATGAAGGCTATCCAAGGAAAGTAAAACCATAGATTAGTTATAGAAATTAAGGCAATTTATAAAATTAATTACACTTCATATGACTTGTTATACTGAAATCACTTGCATCAAATGGAAGGACTGAGAGAAAGCAAGGATAGATTAATATTGCTTAGCTATTCACTATACATCTCTTCACATACTTTAATAAGATGAAATACGAACTCAAAATAGATTATAATTATTAGTATAAGGAAAATTATAATGTCAAAACCAATAGGGATTTTCCATACATGGTGTGTATTATATTACAAAGGCCAAAATGGTAGCTACTTATAGAATTTCAGAGAGAGGAGAAAAAAATGAAGTTCAAAGGTCACTAGAACACATAATTAGATGATAGGATGCATTACAAATTAAATAAGATGAATTTAGAAGAAGAAAATGTAAGGTATAATGGGATAAATTTATCTTAAAACATAAAAATCCTAAGTGGCATAAAAATCATTTTGCTATTCATAATAAATTGCCTTTCATCATGGATAATCTCTCAAGCATTTAAAACTAAATTGGAGAGAGTTGACACATATGTAATATCCAAGGGAGATTGAAGTATGATATGATAATCATAATATGTTCTCATAACTAATATCTATCCTCTATACACTTGTATTTACCATATGTAGTCATTCATTGCTCTTTTACACCTTGATTCTTTGCATTTGGTAGTCATTATTTATCTTGGATCTTGATTGAGATTTTATGGTAGTGTATGAGTCTAAATGGAATGATTAACTACATAATCCTTTGATCTTATATGGGTGACTATGTGGAACTCACTTACCACATCACTCATTCAAATTTAAAATATGTATGTCATCATTTGGAGACATAGCCTCATCTTGTGCATCTGGAATCCAGTTGAAATTACTCTATCAATCTCCTCTGGAGTCTCTTTGATTCAAATTTTGATGTTGACCATTGATATGTGATCCATGAATCCAATATTATGAAATTTAGTATCATTAAATTATTTTTAAGGATACTTTGACCCTTTGAATCAACATGCACCATTGGATCTTATCTATATGAATCAAATGCACACCATTGGATCTGTTAGACCCATTGACATCACCTTCACCTCCATGCCACTAGATTTGATCTAGACACTTGAGATCTTGCCACTTGTTAACCCTTTGTTAAAACTTAGGAGCATTTGAATCCAAATGGTCATTTCATGAGGACTAAACTTGATGTCCCCATGTACATCTATATCCACTAGTCTAAATTTAAATGCTTATATTTTGAGATAGCAAACTCATCAAGACATAAATTTTGTAGGGAATGATATTGGAACCAAAATAATCATGTCCATGTAGTATTTTTATCCTAAATTTTTTTCTAATCACACTTTTAAATTGCATAATCAAAATCATCTATTCATTCCTATGTGACATGCCATGATGGTCTGACCCCCTAGATGACTCCAAATGACATAAGACTAAACTAGATAATGACCAAGGTTAGAATGGAATTAAATGAAATAAAATAGACCAAAAAAACCCTTTGACACTATGTTTTATCCCAATTTTTACTTGTGTTCAAAATGGTCAATAGGTACAACTTCATCTTGTGTAAGAGTTCATGTGTTTGGTCCTAATTATGGAGTTACACATATAACATCCAAAAAATATCTCATCATGTAGAATGGAGCCATATTTTGGCATGTATCATGCATAGCTAAAATTAGGTTGCTACTAATAATATCCCCAAGTAAGGGGATCTGTTGATCTTCTAAAATTATTTATAATAGTGGGATAACCCTTATATCCACATATCCAATATGTGTATTGTCGAATACTCTATCTAACAAGGGAAGGCCAGTCTTGACTCCCTATTTTAATTGGGAAATGGTTATATTCCCTTGGTAATCCATGAACAATATAATTAGGTTTTTTTCCAATGAAGTTAAGACTATCTCTGACCTATCTGCCTTATACTAGTTGTTAATAACACTCTAATTATAGTCTAGTTGTGGTAGGGGTAGGTCATAATATTTTGAAAAAATTTATCCCTACAATAAATTCAATGGGAAAATATTGGTTTATTGACTTGAATAATTAATCTTCACATCTCAACCTCTTGAATATGCCATAGACTAGGTCAGTGCATGGCATGACCTCTAGTTTCAATATGACCTTGTGAAGGCCAATAATTTGGATTTCAAGGATTTCTAAAGCAAGCTAAATAATTTGGGGCATAGTTTTGGATTCATTGAGATCCCCATCTCCCTCAACATTTTAATAGACACTGCTATAATGCATGTCCCCTATGTTTATGGCTTTAGGGATGAACTATATGTCCTTAAACATGATTGAATTACCATATTGAAATAGAAAATCATCACTTAAAAATAAAATGCTATTACCTAAGGTCAAAGGTCCTAATTGTGACATTTTAAAATATTTGGGCAACAACTAACATCCTATGGTACTTGTCTACAACTTTTGAGCTTTGATAATTGTTGGCTAAATTTGACTTTTTAGTCAAATTAGGGCACCTATAGGTAAAAAATTGACTTTATACATCTATACGGGGTGTAATATCATGTCATGAGGTGTATCATATGTCATTTATGTCATTTTATGTTATATTATAATTGGTCACTTATTTTTATTAGTCTCTCATGTCATTTTAAGGCATTTTAAGGGTCAAAATAGTTTATTTAATGATTTTCACAGGTTTACTAGGAAATCTTAAGGTGTTAAAACATGACATCATTCCCCATGTGTCAAAAAAGGTCTTAATTAACTAACAATACTTAAATATGTTAGGTTATGTAGAATAAAAGTTAGTTTTATTAAATAAAAAGGAGAGATTCACACTTGTATGGTCTCTTTGGGAAGTGTGCAACTTGGAAAAGGTGAAAATATGACTCTTCAACTTCCCCAAACTCATATCCATGATTGAATTTATTTGGAAGTGTCATTTTTTATGTCAAAACTATTATGTTCATTTCTTGCTTTTTAGATAGACTGAAGTGACCTTTAGGTTTATGCTCAGTATGGACAACTCAAGTAGTTTCAAGATAAATAATTTTTGGATATGATAATACACTCAAATACCTTAATTTACATAACAATAATGTAAATATTTATCAATTATGCTTTATGAACCATTGATAAAAAGTTGATTTTGTAAATCTGCTAACTATTTCATGCACCCTATATGTTTTGATCCATTTCTACAAAATTTATACGAACTAGTTGGTGATGTTGGCTTCAGAAGATGTATAATTCCTTATCATATGGTATCCATTATTTTTTTATGTTCCATCATTTTATTATGAGCAATATAACTCACTTTTCAAGAGGGTGTCATCATGTGTAGTTTCAATTGAGATGCTTCTTATTTGTTGAGTGTGTTTTCCTATAGGAGACTCATACAACTAAGAAATAGTGTTCCACAAGTTTTTGGGTTATGTTACCACCTGATTCCATGTTTTGTTTTCCCCATGTCACCTCTTGGGTTGTTTTCAAGCTTATTTTCCTCCATTACTAGGTCTTTACCAACTTCACTTGCAGTCACTTGTATGAGCTTATTCAGCTTGTCCATGGAGTTTTAATCAAGGTATTCTAATTTTCTAAGCCATAAATAGTTGTATAAATTTAATATATATTCTTGGAAAAGGTTAAATACTAGTCACAAGCTCATCCACCATGCTAGATCAGTCATTGAACATTCTACCTACCTTATTCCATACGGACAACCACCTACATGTGTTTTCAAGAAGTTTCCATGTTGAGATAGATGTTTCTAAACTTATTTCAAGACCTCCACAAGGAAAAACATGTTTTGAAATATTTATAGTATGTTTGGTTTATTTTTTAGGTCATTCACCCACACATATACTCTAATTCTATTCACTACCATTCACACAACTCATGCACACACACAAGGCCTTTAATGACATCATACTAAAGTATGAGATGGTGATGAGTGTTCAAACATCTTGGTATGGGTATAATTATGTATTTTAATTATTTATGAGAAAATATAAAATGTTCACAAGACAAATACTCATAGACTTCCTAGTCCACTTCACTGCTTGTGGTAAGAAAGCCCATCCACAGGGGTATCATAGAGTTTTGATTGCTCTTATATGGAGATTTCAAGCATGAATAAATTTTTATTTGGAATTAAACTAGGTTAATTGAAAATTATAGACATATTTTAAGTATTTTATATACAAATATAAGGTAATATATGTTCAAAAAGGAAAGATATTGAGTTTAGCGAAACAATCCCTAAATGGATAAAATAGAGATCTTGGATAACTTTGAGAATAACATATGCCATAGTTTCAAGAACGTCTGATGCATCCCAATTGCTTAGAATTGTAGCCTATAGCATAGGATTTGAATTGGTAGATTTTTAATAGTGAAGAGTTAATGTAATACAAGTGTTGAGAGATTTGAAGACACCCTTGAGACCATTAAAACCAAATAGTGGCATCTATGGATTTTTAAGTTTTGAATGGATTTTAATATCTTAAAGGAACAAATGAAAATTACCTTCATGTTTAGAATGGTACAATAGGTGAAATGGATTGTAAAATGACATGGATACCATCATTTTAAAGTTGATGCATGTTTTAAAAACCTCTTGAGTACCCAGGTGTCCCTTGTACAGAAAAACACATACCTACAACAAGTAGGTAGTGACCTAAAGGAGTATGTTTGAGTATCGAAAATATATATTTGGTGGTTGATATGTTTGAAAGTAAGATTTAATAGATATGATTCATTATTTAAGACATTATGAGGTTTTAAAAATTCCATATATTTCTTCATCTTTACCAGATTCACACCTATAACCACTATAAGTGACTGTCTTAGTTAGGTAGTGAGTAGGAGGTAGTACTTTCAATGATGATAATGCTATACAAGGTGAAAAAATGGGTAAAAATCCTTATAAATTGATTATGGAAGTTATGATAAGGGTATTTAGGAATTTTCCAAGCCTAAACATGCAAAAATCAACTAATATGCAAGGTAAACTGGTAGGTGTCTTAGTCTAAGCAATAAGGACTCAATTTTGAGAGTAAGAAGTGTATATGAAGAGTTAATAGAAAATCAAACTTGATTAAGTAGTAAATTATCACCTAATGGAGGTGTTAAGGATTACATAATACTATTAAAATGGATTAAAATAAGTTTATATAGGGTCCTAGTACCCCTGTACACACCTACAACAAAGTTCAACCTAGTAAGGCTAAGGTGTGACATGAGCTTGTCTAGGAAAGTATTGGAAGGTTGAAGTAATGAATGGGTATTAATAATTCTACATCATGACCATGATAATGTTTAAAATATATTGAGATTTTAAAATTACGTAGAGAGAAAGGCTCCAATAGAGTAAAATATAGTCTATTGAAAACATACCCTACACATAGTCCTTTGCATAAGTCTATCTTATGTTTTGGGTGAGTTAAGAGGTCAAATGACCTAGTCATGATCTAAAAAATTGTGTAAGCTATATTATTTACTTTAATAATATGATACAACCTTCAATTGGTCTGATAAAATATGGGAATTGCACTTTCCTATCTTAAATAGAGAGCACTTCCCATATTTTATTAGACCAATTGAAGGTTGTATCATATTATTAAATTAAATAATATAGCTTACACAATTTTTTAGATCATCCTTTTTGGTCTCAAATAGAGGGCACTTCCCCTCATACAAACCTTGAGAGTTTTGGTAGGAAATGATCAAATGATGATTTAATGGCTAAGGAGAACCTTTAAAGATGGTTTATGAAGCTATATAATACTTATTAAAATGTAAAGGATACCTCATATAAGGAAGAATGCAAATATAAAGGTCCAAACACCATAAGATATAATTAGACATAATAAGTAGAATTAAGGCCTAAACACCAAATTAAAGGTCAAATCCCATCCTATTAGTCTTCAAAATTATTTTAAAATGTATATGGGGTAATTATATAAGTTTTTTCATCTATTAATAGATATAATAAACCATAAAAGGACATTTTAAGCTCTAAGGTGCAAATAGGCCTATTAGGCATGACTAGGCCTAATATCCAAATTGGGGGTCCATTACACTTATAGAACTATTTTATATTTACAATCCATTAGATAATGTTTTTGGGATAAATATATATGTTTAAAATCACTTGGAATGCATAGTAATCAAATAAAAACCTTTTTTGGGTCTAAACTCTCTAAGGCATATAGGAAAGGTATAAGGAAGAACTCAAATAGGTGATTTTAAGAGCTCATATCTTTAATGATGATATAAATGGGAGACAAAGTAATTTGGGGAAGTTATTTATGTCCTTAAACATCAAACTAGTTGAATTGGTTAGCAACTTGGACGTGTAAGATTTATGAACAAAGCTTAAGACCCAAAACTGCTAAAAAATTGTGGTTGAAACCCAATTGGTAAGATTGATTTACATAACTAATCTAATGAGATAGTTTCAATATTATGGTGATTTTAAATTCTAAATTACTCCTTAAATATGCTCCCCATGCCTTTTTATTATATGAAATTGTATGGATGGGGCAAAAACAAGGTTTTTTTCACTATTTTATATGTTGTGTAGGATACAAGAAGAGTTAAGAGATGAAAAAAAGTTTTTATATAATATATATACTTTTATTAATTTATAATATTAATTTAATCACTTGAAAAAACTTATAATTTCCCAAAACAAGTGATTCAGCTTAGCCAGTCAAATCTAGCATATTGGAGAAGCTAGTGAGAAAGATGGAAAACTTCAAATGAGCTCATTTTAAGGTGTCCCTGATGCTTATAGGGACATGGAGGGTATTTAAAGGTGTAATTAAATTAATTACATTTATTTTTATGTTAAATTTAAGGAATTTTTGAAGCCAAATGTGTAGGGTACATGGAAGAGTACTTTCTTGGATAGAAGATGATGATCACTCCTCTCTAGGTGATTTTAGATAACCAAGCATATAAATAATGTATTGAAATGCATGTTTGATTAAATTAAACTTAATTTGAATAATTTTAATTTCTATTAATTAGTTATGGGATTTTCAAATAGAGGCAATCATGAAGGCAATTTTTATGTGCAAAATGATGAGTTTTATATCAATTTTCATGATGTTTATGACTTGAATTAACATTTGTGCTTATATAACTTGCATGGTTATTATAATATAATTATAACATGAATAATAAAATCCTTATATCAGATTTACATGTTTCCTTGTGACCCTTGGACTTCTCTCTTCTTCTCTCTCTCAGTAGTTCTATAAGAACTAGCCATTTTTTGGCATTATAGGGGATGCTCCACTTGATTATGGTGAATACATAATCATTTGTATACCTTTTTATAAAAAAATTTACTAAGTGTTACCTCTTCCATGAATATTCATAGTGTTCTTTACTTGAATGTTGAATTTGCTTAATGAAGATTATGGATTCCTTAGAAAGTTATCACATTCTCTCACATATTTGTAGCTTCTTCTTGCAGGGCATGTGATGTGTTCCATGAAATTTCAAAGTTTAAGTTATTTATTATATTAATTATTTAGACTCAATGCCTTTTTTCTTTTCCTCTTAGTTTTACACATCCATCCATAACCCTATAATGTAATATTGATGCAATAAGACATAGATTGGAGAGTGTTTATTTAGTTTGTTATTTGATTTCAAGTGTAATATATATATGGTTGGATGTAATATATCCATTTTTTGTATCACCTCCATTATATTAGTTTTATTTTAGTTTTACTTCTCCCTTTTTACCCCTAAGTTAGTTTTAGTTGCAATCTTGAGTGGTACATTAAGGAAGCTAGCCCTATCTAGAGACACACATCATTCCTTAAGCTACCCATAATCATAGAGGTGTTTCCATTTTACCACTTAGATGAGGATATATTTTAATCTCCTCAAAGGGTGTAAATCCAAGTGACAACAATTTTCGGCATGCTCGATGGGACTCTTGTTCCAAGAGATTGAGATATTTTTGGTGTTGTCTCTAAATAATCAACCCTTGGAGGCATCTATCAAAGCATCAACGGTGACTCTAAATATATATCAACTGGTAAAATAGCCTAGTTTATCCTTTGAATATTGATGGTAACATTTTTCCTTTGTTTTCTTGCTTTTAATGAGGTTTCATGGCTGATTTTGGTGTTGAGTTTTATTCTCTACAAGTTGGTGAGACATTTCAAGGTTTTACCATTCATTATCAATATGATAAATGGTCAATATTGTAATTATCCTTATCAAAATCAATATGAATTTCATCAGATCCAATATGAACCTTGTCAGTCCATGCATGAAGTATATCAGTCTTATAACTAGCGTTCTCAATGTTTTGCTCCTCCTAGTCAACCTAGCCATTCCTCTAGCCAATCCATTTCCACCTTCAAGAAGACACTCTTGGGATATGAGATATATATGTTGGGTATTGATACACAAAGTGGATGTGGTATAGAGTTTCTTAATCATGTTATTCATAAGGTGAAAGAAGCATTATATTTTATCAAAAGAGAGTGGGTGCCTACTAAAATAGCCAATTGGTAAAGGCTCACAAGTGAGATGCTTGATGTGAGTGGTTTAGTCTCTTCATTAAAGGATAGGATATAAGTTCATGAAAGGAAACCTCACCATACCTATCAGCCCTTATACCCACTTCCCCAAGTTTCATACTAGCCATACATCAACCCTACTCATGAGCCAAATCAAGCCCATCAAAGTCATCCTTTTTGATATCAGTTGGAGGAGAGAGTTGAAAGAAGAAATATTATGTTTGAAGCTAATATTGATAGGAAAATTGAGTTATAAAATATGCATATGAAAAATTCCATGTTGGAAGAAAAATAAGTGGAGTTCAAACCCTCATTTCCCTCTCACATTGCATCCCCACCACCTCGAAGGGAGACTCATAATTCTAATGTCCTAAGTTGGAAAAAGATAGTGGAGTCATGGGGAAAGAAAGAGGAGAAAAGTTTTGATAAAGAATATGAGGTTTAGAAGACTCCTGATCCTATAAAAACTCCTCCCACCATTCCTCAATAAAAATCTTCTAATCCTAACATCCTAATATAGAGTAAGATAGTGGAGTCATGGGGAAAGAAAGAAGATAGAAGCATTGTCAAAGAGTGTGAAGTGGAGAATGGAGTTTATCCATTGCAAGTTCCTCCCACCCTTCCTCAAGAAGCTTATTGTGTTCCATTTCAGCCCTCATGTATCCATAATACTCATGATTATTATTATGATCTTCAAGAAATAATTTTACAAGATAACCTAGCCAAGAAAATTGAGGAGTTAGAGTCAAGGATGAAGTTACTAAGCCAAGGTGTGATGGAAGGTTTAGACCACAAAGAATATTATATGCCTAAACACATCCTATCGAACCTACTTCAAGATATTTTCCAAGTTAAATTAGATGTGAATGAATTATATGTCAAGTGGAAAGAATAAAATCAAGCCATTTTAACCCAAGGTCTACCTTCCCTTCCTTAAGATCCCTCAAAAGAACCTCTTACTTTGCATTCTCAATCTAATTTTGAGCCCTATGTTCCACCTCCACCAACTAGTTCATTTTTTTCTCATCCCATCAACCTTTGCCTTCATGGGAATATGGTGTGGTAACCTTAATAAGATTAAGTGGTTAAGGAAAATTTATAAATCTTACTTGAAGAAAGTTTAACTCCTTAGAAACCTTATTAGGCTAGGTTATCGGATTTCAAGATGCCTAGTCTTGGCATCACTAAGGAGTTGGAAGATGTTGCATCCCTTAACAAACAAGATTAGAATGTGATATCTAAGATATAATTTAAAAACCCTCAAGAAGTCCTAAGTGATGAAGAAGAGGTAATCTCTTGTGTTTAATCTCCTTGTTTTGTTAATGATGAAGCATACACTCCTTGTGTTGAAGAAGAAATCTTGAAAGAGGTCCTTTTGGAATCTAAAGAATAAGTTGAAGGAGGCTATCTTGTTTTTATCATTCATAATTCTAATCAAAGTGAATATAATGAATTATGGTAGATATTTTAGGATATTTGAAAATAATTTGAATCTCTCAAGGGGTCTACAACTCCTTTAGGGTTAGTTACAAGTGATGGTAAGAAAGATGACATTGCTCAAAATGTCATAGATGAACAAGATGACATTATTCAACATGTCATAAGTAAGCAAGAAAAAAATCAACATAAAGCTATATAGGTCAATACAAACCTTTATTGGCCTCAATATTTCAAATAATAAGAAATCATTCCTTTTGAGACCATGCTTACAAAGAGAATAAAGGTTTGATCATGAGAAAGAGAGTAGGAAACAAAATGTAGTATGTAAATAAAGTCAAGAGGAATATGTCTACATTGAAGACCTATTTGAAGATTATTTACTTGAAAACAAGTCAAATTAAGTACCAAGGAATAGGTCTATTCCATCAAATGTTCAATTTAAAGAGCAACATGCTTTGGACCCTCATCCATCTCATGTAAAAGGAGACTCAATAAACTTTCCCTTTGATCCTAGAAAGGGAGGTATCACTGATTTCTAGTTATACATAATAGTTATTTTCTAATTCCCTTAAGTGCTTAAATCACATGTGTGTGTTTGTTTGCTTTCCTTATTGTATGTGTCCTTTACTTTATGTGGTTGAGGTAGTCATTAGTTATCTTGTCTTGGTCAAGGTTTATAGTCAATGGTCAAATATTTTATTATTTGTCTTAGTCCTTATATGAATCCATAATCCCAATGGACTAATAAGGCTATTGGTCTATTTAGTATAGCAGACATACTACCCCTATGAGTCACCAATTTGTAGACCAAATTTGAATTTTTAATCAAATTGGGGCACCTATAGGTAAAAACTTGATATTATATATCTATATGGGGTGTAATACATATCATGAGGTGTTTTATAGGTCATTTTATGCCATTTAATGTTATATTAGCCTTGGTCACTTATTTCATTAGTCTCTCATGTCATTCTAGGTCATTTTAAGGGTCAAAATAGTGAATTTAATGCTTTATGTGGTTTTATTTTGAAATGTGAAGGTGTAAAAATGTTATTTCATGACCCATGTGTCCATAAAGGTCTTAAGTAACTAACAAGACTAAAAGATGGTAGGCTATGAAAAATAAAAGTTAGTTTTCTTAAATAAAAAGGAGAGATTGGAACTTGTACAACCTACTTGGGAAGTGTGCCACTTGGAAAAGGTGTAAATATGACTCTTTAGCTTCCCACACTCATATCCATTATTTAATTGATCTATAAGTGTCAATTTATACCCAAAACCATTTTTCTCATTTATTTCTTTTTAGACAAACTAAAGTGACCTTCAGGTTTATGCTTGGTACAGATAACTCAATCAATTTTAGGAAAAATACTTTTGGGATGTGATATTACAATAAAAGAAATTAATTACCTTAATAATATACAAATATTTATCAATTGTGCTTTATGAACCATTTCCAACAAGTTGATTGTGTAAATCTACTAGTTGTTTCCTCCACCCTATAGGTTTTGCTCCATTTCTACCAAATCTATATGAACTAGTTGGTGATGTTGGCTCCAAAGGATGTACAATTCCTTATCATATGGTCTCCATTATTATTTTTAGTTACCATGTTGTTTTTATGAGCAATATAACTCTATAAGAGGATGCCATCATGTGTATTTTCACCTGAGATGTTTCTTATTTATTGAGTGTGTTTTCCTATATGGGTCTCATATAGCTGAGAAATGGTGTTCCATAAGTTCTTGGGTCATGTGACCACCTCCTTCCATGTTTTAGTTTCACCATGTCACCTCTTGGGTTATTTGTAAACTTATTTTCCTCCATTTCTAGCTCTTTATCCAACTTCACTTGCAGTCACCTATATGAGCTTATTCAACTTGTCCATGGAGTTGTAATCAAGGTATTCTAATTTTCCAAGCCATCAAGAGTTGTATAAATTTCATATAGATGCTTTGAAAATGTTAAATGGTAGTAACAAGCTCATCCACCATGCTAAATCATTCATTAAACATTTTTCCTACCTTATTCCATATGAACAACCACTTATAGGTGTTTTCAAGAAGTTTCCAAGTTGAGATAGATGTTTTGTAACTTGTTTCAAGACCTTCACAAGTCCAAACATGTTTTTAAGGATTTATAGTAACTTTGGATTTTTTTTTGAGGTCATTCACCTATACACACCTATAGCAAGGTTCAACCTAGTAAGACTAAGGTGTGACATGAGCTTGTCTAGGGAAATAATGGAAAATTGAAGTAATGGATGGGTATTAAGACTTCTCCATAATTACCATGATATTTTTAAAAATCTCTTGATAGTGGAAAATTATGCAGAGAGAAGGGATCCTATAGAGTAAAACATAGTCCATTGAAAACATACCCTACACATAATCCTTTACATAAGTTTGTATTTTGTTTTAGGTGAGTTAAGAGGTCATATGACCTATTCAGGAGACAAAAATTTGTGTAATGTGTCTTAATGACTTTAATAATATTATCAAACATTCAATTGGGATGAGCAAATAGGGGAAGTGCCCTCTATTTTATCTCAGATAGAGGGCACTTCCCCTCATACAAACCCTGAGATTTTTGATAAGAAATGATCAAATGATGATAAAAGGGATAATAAGAACCTTTAAAGAGTGTTTATGAATCTATATAATACCTATTAAAATGTAAAGTATCCTCATATAGGGAGGAGTGCCAGCAGAAAGGTCTAAACACCATAAGATACAGTTATAGACATAGTAGGCAGAATTAAGGTCTAGACTCCAAATGTAAGATCAAATCCCATCCTAGTAGGAAACATGTCTACAACACTATTGGAACATGTCCATGGGGTAATTTTATAAGTTTTTGAGGTAATATGAGATAGAGGAAACCATAAAAGGATGTTTTAATCTCTAAGGTGCAAATGCATGTTAGGCATGACTAGGCCTAACATCTAAATGGGGGGTCCATTACACTTATAGCATGAGGTGAGATTAAAAATCCATTATATCACTTTTTTGGGATAAAAAAAATATTTTTATAATCTCTTATCATGCATAGGAATCATAAAAAAAACCATTTTTGGGTCAAAATTTGTCTAAGGCATATAGGAAAGGTGCAAGGAAGAGCTCAAATGGGTGATTTCAAGAGATCATACCTTTCATGACGCTCTACATGATATAAAAATAACTTTTGTGAGTTATTTAGGTCATTAAACATCAAACTAGTGAAATTGGTTGGCAACTTGGATGTGTAAGCTTTATGAACAAAGCTTAAGACCCAAAACTACTAAAAAACCCTTGTAAACCTTGGTTGAAACCTGATTGGGAAGATTAAGTTGTATAGATAATATAATGAGATATTTTGGCTAGGGTGGTAATTTTAACTTGTATACTACTCCTTAAAGTTACTCCCCATGCCTTTTTATTATATAGATTTGTATGGAAGGGGGAAGAAACATGATTTTTCTCACTATTTTGTGTTTTGTGAAGGATGTAGGAGGAGTTAAGTGATGAAAAAAAGATTGGAGATAATATTGAGACTTTTAATAACTAATAATATTAATCTAATTCCTTTAAAAAACTTATAATTTACCAAAATAGGTGATTCAAATTAGCCAGTCAAATCTAACATATTGGACAAGCTAGTGAAGAAGATGGAAAACTTCAAAAGAGCTCATTTTAAGGTGTCCCTGATGATTCAAGGTAAATTTAGGTATTTATATGTGTAATTAAATTCCTCCCACATATTTTAATGATATATTGAATGAATTTTTCAATCCAAATGTGTAGGGTGCATGGAAGAGCATTTTTCTAGATAGCAAATGATGATTGCTCCTCTCTAGGTGATTCCAGATGACTAGGCCTAAAAGTAATGAATAGAGAGTCATTTTTTATTCCATTAAACTTAATTCAAATAATTTTACTTACTCATAATCAGTTATGGTACGTTAAAATAGAGGCAATCATGAAGGTAGTTTTTCTATACAAAATGAGGAGTTTTATGTCATTTTTCATGAAGTTTATGCCTTGAATTGACATTTATGCTATAAAACTTACATGGATTGTCCCATATTATTCTAAAATTCATAATTAACTCCTTTTATCATCTTTACAAGTGTTCTTGTGATGCTTGGACTTCTCTCTCTCACAAGTTCTATAAGAACTAGCCATTTTTGGCATTCTAGGGGATGTTCCACCTGAGTATGGCAAAGCCCTACTCATTTGTATATATTATGATCAATAAAATTACTAAGTGTTACCTTTTCCATGATTTTTCATAAGGTTATTTACTTTAATGTTGAATTTTCTTAGTGAAGACTATGGATTCCTTAGTAAGTTGTCACATTCTTTCACCTATTTACAACTTCTTCTTACAGGGCATGTGATGTGTTATAGGAAAATTCAAAGTTTAAGTTAGTATATTTATTATTTCCACTCAATGCATCTCTTATAGTCCTCCTAGCTTTGAAAATTTATCTATAACCCCATAAAGTAACATTGATGCAAGAAGACATAGATTGGAGAGTGTATGTTTAGTTTGTTCTTTGATTTCAAGTGTAATATGCATATGGTTGGATGCCATAAATCAATTTGGTGTATCACCTCCATTAAATTAGTTTTATTTTAGTTATCCTTCTCCATTTTCACCCTCAAGTTAGTTTTAGTTACAATCCTAAGTGGTACATCAAGGGAGTTATCCCTATATAAAGACTCACCTCATTCCTTAGACTTCCCATAAGCCTATAGGTGATTCCATTATTACACTTGGATGAGGATAGATTTGAATATACTCAAAGGGTGAAAATATAAGTGATAAAAATAATGATGGCCTAGGTGTAACTTATGAATTAGCTTCAGCTTGGTTAAATTGAGAATGTAGACAATGGAGAGTAAATGCTTAGGGCTTCGAATGTAAATGTAAGTAGAAATAGTTGAGTTGGATAGCAGTTTTTAGATTGCATTGATTAATTTAATATTTGATGGTGATTCTATTTCATGCCATATTAATGAAAAACTCATCACCTTTGCATTTGAAACACCCAAACTATTAATGTTGGAATTTACTTGCTTTTATAATAAAAATTTAGCATTGATTCACTTTTTATTCATAGTCAATTTTATCTTTGAAGATAAATGTTTCCACCTTTTAATATGTGGCATGTCACCTCAAACCTAGTTAGGCATTCACAGGGCTTAAAGATGATTAGGTTGCTTAGTCAACTCAAATCTAGACATGTGGTAATTTTTGATTGCCCTCATCTCCTTAGGGTGAATCTTAGTATGATGAGTTAGTTTTACTATGCCACACATCTCTCTATTGATAAAGATATTTTAGGTGAGGCCCTTTAGCTTTGGCTAGTTTTAGGAGTGCCACATGTCACTCTCATAGGCAATCAAAGTTTCTTCTTCACTAGGTGGCTCTCTCATAGATGATCACAACATTTCTTTAATAAGTATCACCTCTAAAAGGCTTCTTAGTAATTTTCAATAACTTTATTTCAAATTTGTGGCTTAGGTGGAGCCATGTGTCACTCTTAGAGATGGGTTGGTTGATCTCAGGATGTAGCTTTATGAGATTGATATGTGGCATCATTTTATGGGTTCAAATTGGACATGCATTTATTTAAAGATAATTTTATTAATCTCAAGTCATATATCTATGGGAATGACATGTGACATCATCTTGTGGGTCTAGTGGGGACGCACATCACTTTGGTAGTCCTTTGGATGTGTTCTAGTGTATCCTTGGATAGAAGAAATGTGGGCATGAAAAATGTCATCATCTTATAGATCTATAGGGAACAAACATTATTCTCATGATATTATCTTCATTATTTTTCCATTTATCACTCTAAAAAAGGGCCATGGATAATTGTACACCATCAAGTCTTGATCAGATAGCCTAGGTGCATCCAAATGTCCTTATTATATCTCTCACAAGATTTGGATCAGATGTGATGTGGTGTTTACACATGTCATTTTTGGATGAATCTGAAGGGGACACATGAAAATTTCAAAAACTACTCAAGTTTAGATGGTCATGCTTGAGGCATGTGGAAACATCTCATAGGATTCAGGATGTAGTGTGATGTGTGGCAACTCAGATTGAATGATCTTTCTCATGGGATCTAGGATCTTGACACATAGCCTACAGATTTGAATTCTAATATCTAACTCCCTCATAAGATTTTAGGATGATGTCATGTGGCTCACAGGTTTCATAGATTTATTCCAAGTGTCCTGTATGGGGTGATGGATTGTTAAGGCATCATGAAGGCTGATGAGGTAGACACCTATCCTATTTAGGTTATAATATTAAATTTTATATCCTATGAGGCATCTCAAACTACTACTTTAACTTTGATGTACTTTGAAGATAAGTGAGAAGTTGAATTAGACTTCTAAACATGTCAAATGCCTATCATAAACAAATTAAACAAGTCTAAAGAAAAATTATGCAAGTAAATGCTTTAATAAAAGTGTAAGGTTAGTCAAATAAGATTTGGTAAGGCTTGTGGCTCTCATTTTGATTTGAAAAACTAGGTAGAATACTCTTGGTGAAGGATTATTTGCACAATTTTGAAGCATTCATGGTTAATATTCTATTGTTTGAATGAAATTTGCAATACATTGAATATTTTTTAAGTGACAATAAGTATTGAAAAATTAACAATTAACCAAAAATTGCTAAGAAGTATTAGATCATATTTGTTATGCAAAAAAATAAATTATCAACCTTGGCATCTTAGATATTTTAGAAAGTTTAGGAAAGGAGGGTCCCCATTCTAGGAATTGTGGTAGTTGAACATCATAATTAAGGTTTCTTAGCATTATTTAAGGTAACTAGAATAATATTAGGTTTCAATTTCATCTTGTTATCCTCTTCCAATGGCCTCCAAACTAATACATCAGGTCAAGGATATGATCATTCTTTCATTTTCCTCTTCAATCTAGTCTTGACATTCTCATAGTATCTATTTTCCACCTTCACTTTTATTCATTCCCATAAGACTATCATACACAACAATATTTCACTATGTTCATACTCATCTCCACATTCATTCAAGGCTTACCATCTCATTTATGTTTCCACCCCTCTATTCATCTCCATCCCATCATCCATCATAATGAGGAGGCGAGAGTAGGTAAAGGGCATCAAGGTCACTCAAATAGGTTATGCATACCTTGAAATTATCATAAATATCCAAGAATGTGTACCTAAAACATGATTTCATATAGTCATGATTTTTATCAAGAACATAAGCCAAGGTATATTGAAAATATGTCTTGTTTAAGGACTTGACTCAAAGTCTCTCATCAGGTGGTAGTGGTTTAAATCATAAGGACCATAATCCATTATTGTTTACCTATCTAAGGACAAGAATATTCATAATATATACAACACAATCATAACACAATCATCTTATAGTTGGGAAAGATGATGATTTTTGTGAATCACATCATGATATGGGTGTGAAGTGAAGATTAATATTCAATATGAGATCCTTTCCTCATCTAAGACTCACCTCATGTCATGACCTTAATAAACCATCATCAACCATGTCACATTTCCTCAAAATCACACCTAAAATAAACATTTATCATATAAGTTTACATGGCCTCAAGGTTCTTGGTGCCTCTTTGAACCACCATAATGCATAGGCCTAGAATGGAGATGTTAACCTACAAATATATCTCAAGATATATATATATATATATATATATATATATATATATATATATATATATATATATATATATATATGAGGTTAAAATAAGTTTAAAAGGGCATAAATCTATACCTACAAGCCTACCTTTAAGCTCATAACTTATAGTTGGTTGGGGTTTTAACAAAAAAGAGACCTATCAAAGTGGTTAAGAGGATACAACATTGCACACCACATAAATAAAATGGAGATTAAAAACTTAAGAGGAGAAATAGGAAAAAACATGTCAAAGTTTTAAGCAGGGCTTAAGAAATGGAATAGAGACCTAGAACCAACCTTGAGAACACTTCTACAATCAAGGAGTGTTTTTTGGGAGGACCTAAAGTATAAAAATTTAATGGGGATATTGATGTTATTAAGGAGATCACCATGATAGAAAGTGATTCAAGGCCACCTTATTTTTTGGTCCATTATCTCTAAACATCCAAAATTTTACCTCACTTAATACAAGGACCCATAACCAATACAAGCATAATCAAATATATTCCAAGAAAGAGGTTTGTCTTCAAGAAGATGTATATAGTGATAAGAGGATAGTGTTGGAAGTTCTTTTTTATGTAATTTTCTCTAAGGAACCCCATGAATAGTTACCAAAATCATATTGGTCATAAATTCTTACTAAAAGACACCTAAAATAGGCTTATATATCCCTAGAACTATGTTGACTCTTCACCAACATAGTGATCAAGAACAATTATATGCTTTTAAGATCATTGGAGATAATGTATAGGTTTTAATATTCACTTGGAATGGTTGTGGTTATATCACCCCAATGAGTTTCATTTTAAAAACATCCATAGTTAAGTACACCTTGAAAATCACCATGTACAACTAGTACTCAAGGGCAACCATACCTCCATGTTGTAAAGGTCAATAGACACAGTGGTCAAGGGAAGAGCCATATGATTTATAGAAGTTTCATAGAATTTTTAAGGTTTTTGAGGTTAAATATCAACATAAAAAGAGGGTTACCAAAGTAATATATAGGTAAGTTTCAACCTCAAAATGACACCTACAACCATCATAGGGATAAAGGCCTTCCTTCAGGCTAGCATACAAAGTTGGGAGCCAATAGTATATTAAGGAGTTTTTAGGTGTAAATAAATGTTTCAATATGATCAATGACATGTATTCATAGACATCATGATGGAACTTTAAGGATTTCAACATAGTCAAACCCTATAGGAAACTCATCTACAACCAAAGAGAATTAAGGCATATCTTCAAGTTCATGTCGTGTTCAAGCATAGTATTTTATGGTGTAGTTTTATTATTCATGGAGGGTTATTAAGGAATTAATGGTGACTAAAAGGAATAAATTTTTAATATATTACAATCACACAAGTTCACAATTAAGATTTACCTTAAAACTATCATACACAACCATACTAATGACAAATTATTCTCATACAGTCACACATTAACAAAGTGTCATTCAAGATCGTTAAAAAAAAAGTGACCTATGAGGTGATTTATTAAAATCAAGTGACTATTGGATATCTTAAACACCTTTATCAAGCTTCTAAGACACTGTCAGTCATAATTTTAAGGGTAATATTAAAATTATATGGATTTTTTACTATCTTCAAGATCTAAAGAGCTTATTTGAAGAGTCAAATGCCTAGAGGGAAATATGTATAAGATTTAAAGTGGTATAAATGGATATTAAAGTCACTAATTCATTATTATATGGATACAAAAAACTGTCACACCTCAAAAGTTCCACCTACAGTAGTAAATAACATAGTCATGTTGAGGGTTCTTAAGAGATAAGGTCTGAGAGAGGAGAGATAAATGTTTAAATATAATAATATGAGATCACTATAAGGGGGAATTAAATGATACTTTAAAATAATATTCATCATTATTATGATCAATCCAAGGTGAAAATAGGAAAGGCATAGTCTTGACATTGAGATAATAGGTATACTACTGCTAGATGTTGAATAAATCCACTTACAAGACAAACCATGCATCTAAAAGACATTAAATTTGGTATATTAGGTCATCATGAACTAATAAACCTATAAAAACTATTGGTGGTGTAATTTTACAAGTGGAAATTCCCACTATGTTTACACAACCCCTTGCATGTCTTATCACAATCACCATTGGTGCAGGCATAAATCATGAGGTGTTATGAGGTAAAATCAAGGATGGAAAGTTCATTAAAGTGTTTTTTTAGGATAAGAGTTTGATTTTAAATTTTAAAATAATATTTTTAGAGGTGATTACACTCTAAACCCCATAAAAACACACAGGCAAGATAGAAACCCCATAAGTAACCTCAAATGCATAAAGAGCAAAGTTAGATTTTTGATAAAAGATGAATCCTAAAAAATGATAAAATGATATTATACAGGTCCCATAATGATTATTTCAATAAAATATAAGTAATGGAAGAGTTATATTTAGACTAAAGATCAAATTCAAATTTTTTAGGCTAAGACACTCATACGAGCCACCTAATCAAGTGCTTATATCTTTCACCACATGAAGATTTTGGCCAAATTATATTATAATTATTTGATTAACCATATAAAATTATAATTCATGAATAATTTATGTTAATTTAGGGGCTTTTATTTATGAACAATCACTAAGAGCATAAGCATGTCTAGAATGCTTGCAAACCCTACAGGTAAATTTCTTTACATATGTATATTTTCATAAATTTTACATGGGAACCCAATATTTTCAAGTAATTTTATGGGGTTTTTATAATATACATTCACGTAAATAGTTTTATATTTGGAGGATTGTACATTATGAACCACCATTAAGAATAATCACCTCCAAAACCCTCATAATGACTACTTTTGAGAAAAGTCAATTTTATTGGAATAAAAACCTCACAAATCAACCTCAAAACTATTTAAAAATGAATTAAACTTAGATATTTTACCAATAATGGTACTCAATTTTATATAATTATATGAATCATTGAAGAAAATAATTTTTTTAGAGAAAAAAGTGTAAAAAGAGGAGGTACAGGGCAGTCCAATGAGATCCAATCCATGAAGGGTGAAGCCTAATATTTTATATTCATCCTAAAATCATAATATATTACAAAATATTCTTATAATTTTAGTTATCATCTCATCTAAAATAGCCACTCTGTAGGAAATTCAAGCAAATTGACCTAATCAACTAGCTTGACTAAGTTACAGGTGTTTCTTCATAAGAAGGAGATATTTCATGATATGAGGGATTTTTTCAAGTCTAATATCACCATGTTATAATGTTTTCATTATGATTTTTCAAGAGCGATCAAGTGAAAAATTTAAGCTACTAGGCCTATTTGGCCTAGTAGCCATATTTGATCAAATAATTCAAGTAAAGAATGGTGTTAAAGGGATATAAATGGAGATTATATGGACTTATCACACTTCATATCTGATGTTAAAGTGGATTTTCCATGAAAATATCATTTTTTTGTGTCAATTCATATGAGGAAGGGGCTTAAGTGGAGCTAACTTGTCTTGACTAGTTGACCAACATCATGCATTCTCCTTTATTTTCATGTAAAAGAAGGACATTCACATATTTTTAACTCATTTAAAGTGGAGTAATAAATTAAGATATGGCATATAATTCATGTAAGAGGAGATTTGATAAGTCAAATAGCCCCACCACTTCATTTTAATGCCAAAAAGAGATTCATGCAAGGGTTTTCAAGATAAAGAGATGTCATAAGGACTTTTGATAACTATTGTAATTTAATTTATAACTTTATTTGATGTTTAGTACACTTGTCTTCTCCATTTATGGAAATCTCTTAGATAGAGCTTCTCTATTTTCTATATATTCAATATTTCAAGCCAATTTTCATGATCTCTCTTTTGGGCATGATAGAAATATGCCAAGATTGAGATTTGTAACCTTTTAAGATGAATAAAATGGCTATTTTTAGATTCTTATATTTTGGTATAGTGTGTCTATGTTAGTTTATTTTAATATGTGGTAGTATTTCCTCCCTTGAAAGGTCTGGATCTCACTTAGTTACTAGTATGTTATCTTATGTAGGTCATTTTTAGTGCTTGATATCATTTGACTAAGTTAATAGTGGATAGATTGAGTTGTTAGTGCCTTGAACTAGACCTATTGCATCATCTCCCTCATGCTTTTGTCATTTGATGAAACCTTTATGTGAATTACTATTGCATGAGTCATTTGGAGTTGTAGATTTAGTTATTTACTTATTTTATTTATGTTTTAGGAGATCAAATAGAGTGCATGAAAAAAAAATATATGTGTATCACCATCATTAGCTTAGATTTCCATTTCAATTATCCTTATAACCCTTTTCATCCCAAAAATCATAGTATTTTTGTAAGTAGAGCATAAATGACACATCAGAGGAGATAACATCATCAAAACTAGAGGTCTAGTCTAAGAGCGAGTGTCCCACATCTTAGATCATTCAAATTTTAGTCAAGATATAAATGATATCCTAAGTAATAAACAATTAGCCTTCAAGTAGGGTGCTATTTGGGTTGATAATAGATATAACACACCCAGTGGGACATATATTAGACCATTTTAGTACAAATTTTTAGCAAATTGGTCTTCAAAAATAGTTTCAATTACTCCTATGGTCATTATCATAGAGGTAAAAGGCAAATTTTATTCATAATTTAGTTGTTTTTCATGTGTTTTCTAGGCTATAACAACCTATAGATAAGAATTATATTAGTTATCTCCTTATCAGTAGTTCTAGTATGATCCATATTCACCTCATCCTCATCCCTATCAGCCCTACCATGATCCATATCAGTCATATAATGAGTATATAGAGCTCTATTAGTAGTATGATGACTCATATCAATCCTATGATAGCCTTTGTGAACTTTTCTATCTTTGTTATTAGCCCAATTAAGTCCCAAGACCATCCATTTCAAGTTTCAAACAAACCGTATTTGGATATGAGAAGAAAATGGTAAACATAGACAATCAAAATAGCTATTGACAAGAGATCTCCAAGCATAAAATTTAGAACATGATAGATAATTTATATTAGGTTAAATAGGTATGTGCATCTTTCATAAGGCAAGGCCATTCAATGTTCAACATTGATAATCTAGACATAGGTGGTATAATTGTAGGCATTAAAGAGAGGTTGGTGGTTTATGAGAAATACTAGGGTCATCACAATTAGTAGTATGCTACCATAGAGATGCCCTTTTCCTTTCATGAATGTCACACCAATGTATATCATATCCATCAATATTCAATCCAAGCCTTGCCTAGGTTTCCTACCTAGAATTCTATCCAAGAGAGACCTCATAAGGTTGAAGAAATATTTTTTTAAGAGGCTAATCTTCATGTTTCATATCAGATCATACAAGATCCTTTATCTTCAATTTTATAGGGAGACATATCTAAAAAATTGATTCACGATTTTGAGGCTCATCTATCCAAGCAAATTGATCTTGAAAATCAACATCTTTAGTATTCAATGGTAGTTACAAAGGAAACAAAGAAAAAATTTCATTCTCTCACACCCATGGCTATAAAAATTACAAAAGTAGCGGTTTATAAACCCAAGTTCATGACTTGGAACTAGATGCAATAGTGAAGGGAGAAAGAAGAACAATTAGGCATAAGTCAAGATGTTAAAGTCAAGAATAACTAGGAATTCATTCATCATCCACTCATTCCTCCTCAAAATCCCAAGTCCTTTCCTTCATGGAAAGCTATTCAAGAAAGTTTGTAGTAGAGAGAGAAGGTGAAGGTGATTCAAGTTAAGCAAACCCAAGACTATAATCAAATGTCAATGGTAACTTCTCTAGACATTTCTCATCTTCTTGATTATTTTTAGGGGTTTACCATGCCAATTCTTGAGAAGGAGCCTCTCCTGTGTGAGGTAAATGAAGAATTTGAAACTAAAGTGATAGGAGATGAGAAAGAGGTTTTAGTTGAGATGAAGAATACATCTCCATTAAGACACTTTCAAGTAAGGACAACCATGACTTAGTATTTATTAATGTTAAAAAATATGAGATCCAAGAATAATAGGTTTTAGATGTGCAACAAGAAGCTATTTATCAAGAGTTGATTGATCATATAATAACTACCCCACATCAAGATGTTTCTCAAGAACTTGAAGTACCTGATAAGAATGAAGTATAAACAAACACATATCTCTAGAAGGCATCCATGAAGAGCACTCAAATAGAACCATTGATGAAATGGATAATATTCCTAAAGTTGATGATCATTGGTAGTAGTCATACCATGAGTTTTTGAGTGAAATTAAAGAACTTATGATGGAAGATGAGTTACAACTTGATTAGATAGATGATATGCCATTCTCTCTTTAAGATGAGCATGAAAAAAGTACAGTAGGTCAAGAACCTTCATATGATTCCATCATAATATTGGAAATGTGTATCAATATGTTTCAAATGGTAAGGATACTACTGAACTTCATGTATTTTCAACTATTTATGAAGAGATGGATTTTTGGGATGATTTGGAGGGATTTTGTTCAAACTTTGATATTCCATATCCACTTTGTGATGAGCATGAAAATTATCTTGTAAATAATACTACTACAGTTATTCATCAAGAAAAGATTAATGACATATTTTAGCCATATTTGAACACATATAAATAAGTT
>JARHVA010000536.1:5035000-5090000 GCA_037957365.1 Torreya grandis | reverse complement strand
AGGGTAATAGTATAGTTGTACAGATTTCTAACTATCTTCAAGATTTAAAGATCTTGTTTAAAGAGTCAAATGCCTAGAAGGAGATATGTATAAGATTTAAAGTGGTATAAAATGATATTCAAGGCACCAAATCATGATTATATGGCTACCAAAAACCTTCACACCTCAAAAGGTCCAATTACAATAGTAAATAACATAATTATATTGAGGATTCTTAAGAGATAAGGTCTGAGAGAGGAGAGATAAAGGTTAAAAATAATCAATGGAGAATGAGATAATTTAAAAGGATAATTTTATGAGAATTTAAAATCATATTTATCATGATTAGGCTCAAGCCAAGGTGAAAAGAGGAAAGGCACAATCTTAAGATTAAGCTACTAGGCAACCTACTACTAGATGTTGAAGAAATGCACCTATAGGACAAAATATGAATCAAAAAGGCATGAAATTTGGTGAAGTACTTAATAATTAATTAATAACTATAAAAAATCTAATTTAGGTAATTTTACAAGTGTAAATACCCACTATGTTTACACGTTCCCTTGCATGTCTTTTCACAATCACTATTGATGTAGGCATAACTCCTAAGGTGTTACAAGGTGTGAATGAGGGTGAAATTTAATTAAATTTTTGGCCAAAATAATATGTGATATTAAATTTTAAAATCATATTTTAATATTTTATTACACTCCAAACTCCATACAAACACATAGGCAAGATAAAAACCCCATAGATAGTCTCAAAGACATAAAGAGCAAAGTTGGATTTTTGATGCAAGATGAATGATATATAATGATAAAATGAGATGATATAGGTACCATTATGATTATTTAAAGAATGGATAAGAAATGGAAGAGTTAGTTTTAGACCAAATATCAAATTCAAATTTTGTAGGCTAAGAAACCCATTCAAGCCACCTAATCCAGTGCATGTATCTTTCACCACATGAAGAGTTTAGCCAAAATATATTAGAATGATTTAGGGACCCATATTAAATTATAATTCATGAAAATTTGAGGTTGATTGAGGTTCTATGCTTTATAAACAATCACAGAGTATAAGCATGTCTAAAATCCTTACAAACCCTACATGCAAATTTATTTACATAGGTATATTTTTAAACATTTTAGAATGGAACCCAATATTCTCAAGGATGTTTATTGGGTATGTATAATAAACATTCATGTCAATAGGTTTGGTTTTAGAGGAGTGTAATTTATGAACCAACATTAAAAGGTTCACCTTTAAAACCCTCATAATGACTAGTTTTGAGAAAAGTTAATTTTATTACATATGAAACCTCATGAATCAACTTGAAACTTATTAAAACATCAATTAAACTCAGAGAGGGTCCCAAAATTGGTACACTATTTTATGGAATTATATGAATTATTGTATAAAATAGGTTTTTTTGAGAAAAAGGTGAAAAAAGAGGATGTGAAAGGTATTTGAGATCCAATCCATGGAGGGTGAATTATGAGACTTTATATTCATCCTAAATTCATCATATATTAAAAATATTCATATAAGTGTCCTTATCATCTCATCCAAAATAGCCACTCTACAGGAAATTCAAGATGATTGACCTAGTCAACTAATTTGATTGAGTTGTAGGTGTTTCTTCATAATAAGGAGATATTTCATGATATGAGGGTTTATTTCAAGTTGAATATCACCATGTTTAGATTTTTTAATGGTTTCATAAAGGTTTTAAAAATACATAAAGTGCAAACGTTAGGCTACTAGGCCTATTTATACTAGTAGGCTAATTTGATCAAACAAATCAAGTAAAGAATGGAATTAAAGGGATATCAAAGTAAATTATGTGGAATTTTCATGATTCATATCTGATTTTCAATTGGATTTTCCATGAAAAAATCATTCTTGAGTTCCAATTCATGGAAGTAAGGGGTTTAAGTGGAGTTAACTTGCTTTAGGGCCAATCACTCTAGGTTGACTAGTTGACTAACGCCATTTATTCTCCTTGGTTTTCATCAAAAATAAGGACATTCACATAATTTTAAATCACTTTAAGTGGATTTATCAATCAATATATGGTGTATAATTCATGAAAGAGGAGCTTTGATAATTCAAATGGGCCCACCACTTCATTTCAATGCCAAAAGGAGATTCATGCAAGGATTTTCAAGTTAAAGGGATGTCTTAAGGAATTTTAATGAATATTGTAATTGAATTTTGGAATTTATTTGATGTTTGGTACACTTATATTCTCCCTCTATGCCAATATCTTGGATAGAACTTCTCTATTTTCTACATATTCAAGCTTTCAAGCCAATTTTCATGATCCCTCTCTTGGGCATGATAGATCTCCACCAAGTTTGAGATTTGTAACCTTTTAAGATTAATAAAATGACTATTTTTAGATTCCTATATTCTAGTATATTGTTTTTTTGTTATTTGAGTTTTAGATGTGGTAGTATTTCTTCCTTTGGTAGGTCATAATCTCACCTAGTTGTGAGTATGTTATCTTAAGACAATCATATTTAGTGTTTGATATCATTTGACTGAGATAATAATGGATAGTTTGACTATTTCATGCCTTGAAATAGGAATAATCCACCATTTCCATCATGCTTTGGTCACTTGATGAAACCTCTATGTGAAATACTATTGCATTAGTCATTTTGGGTTGTACATTTAGTTATTTACTTGTCTTATCAGTGTTTTAGCAGTTCAAATAGAGTGGATGAACCATAAATATAGTTATATCACCATTATTAGTTTAGATTTCCCTTTTAGTTACCCTTCTAACCCTTTTCATCCTAAATATCACAATAGTTTAGTAACTAGAGCATAAGTGACACATAAGAGGAGCTAGCCTCATCAAAACTAGAGGTCTAGTTTGACAACAAGTGTCCCATATATAAGATCATTCCAATGTTAGTCCAAGTGTGAAGGATATTCTAAGCAATCAATAATTATCCTTCATGTAGGGTGTTATGTAGGTTGCTAATAGTTTTGGCACACCAAGTAGGACATAGATTCAACCATTGTAGTAAATATTTTTAGCATATTAGTGTTTAAAAACAATTTCAATTACTCCTATGATCTTTATCTTAGAGGTAAAAGTCAAATTTTGTTCATAATTCAATTATTTTTCATGTGTTTTCTAGGCTATAATATCCTATAGGGAAGAATTGTATCAGTCATCTCTTTATCATTATTTATAGTATGATCCATATTCACCTCATCCTCATCCTTATCAGACTTACCATGATCTATATCAGCCATATGCTAATTATATAGAGCCTTATAAGTGGTATGATGACTCATACCAATCCTATGATAGCCCTCATGAACTTAGTTATCTTATTGATCAGCCCAATAAAGTCCCAAGACAATCCATTTCAAGCTTCAAGAAAACCCTATTTGGCTATGAGAAGCAAATGGTAAGCATAGACACTCAAAAGAGCAATGGACAAGAGATCTCCAAGAAAGAAATTTAAAACATGAGAGATAATTTTTAGCATGATAAAGAGGTATGTGCATCTTTTGTAAGGTAAGGTCATTTAAAGTTTAGTGTTGATATTATAGACATATGTGGTCTAATTGTAGGAATTGAAGAGAGGTTGGTGGTTTATGAGAAACACTAAGGTCATCATAGTCATTAGTATGTTTCCATAGAGCTGCTCTTTTCCTTTCATGAATGTCAAACCAATGTATATCATAGCCATCAAGATTCAATCCAAGCTTTACCTAGCTTTCCTACCTAGAAGTCTATCCAAGAGAGACCTTAGAAGGTTGAAGAAGTATGTTTTAAAAAGGATAATATTCATGTTTTATAACAAATCATATAGGAGTCTTCATCTTAAATTTTTTAGGGAGACATCTCTAATAATTTAGTTCATGATTTTAAGGCTCATCTAGACAAGTAAGTTGAGCTTGAAAATCAACACATTCAGTATTCAATGATAGTTGAAAAGGTATAATAGTAGTAAGTTCCTTATTTTACACCCATGGTTATAACAAATACAAAAGTAGAGGTTTCTAAGCCCAAGTTCATGACTTGGAAATAGATTTAATAGTCAAGGGAGAAAGAAGAACAATCAGGCATAAGTCAAGATGTTAAATTCAAGAGCAAGCACAAAGTTATTTAGCCTCCACTCCTTCCTCCTCAAAATCCGGAGTCCTTTCCTTCATGGAAATATATTCAATAAAGTATGCAATAGGGAGAGGAGGTGAAGGTGATTCAAGTCAAACAACCCCAAGAATAGAATCAATCATCAATGGTAAATTCTTTGGACCTTTCTCATTTTATTGAGTATAGGGATCTATCATGCCAATGTTTGAGAAGGAGCCTCTCTTGTGTGAGGTAAATGAAGAAGTTTCATCTGAAGTGATAGGAGATGAGAAAAAGGTTTTAGTTGAAGTTGAAGAAGACATCACCATTGAGACACTTACAGGTAAGGACAACCATGACTTAGTATTTCATAATGTCAAATAAGATGAGATCAAAAAAGAAGAGGATTCAAATGTGCATGAAGAGGTTGTTTCTCAAGATCCTCTTTATCATATAAAAATTATACCACATCAAGATGTTTCTCAAGAACTTGAAGTAGCTAATAAAGATGAAGTATACATAGATATTTCTCTAGGAGGTAGCCCTAAAAAACACTCACATAGAGCCATTGTTGAGATAGAGAATATTCTTGAAGTTGATGATCATTGGCAATAGATGTACCATGAGTTTTTGAGTAAAATTAAAGAATTTATGATGGAAGATAAGTTGGAGTTTCATTGGATAGATGAGATGCCATTCTCTACTAAAGACGAGGATGAAACAAGTGAAATAGATCAAAAGCCTCCATATGATTCCATCATAAGATTGGAAATATATGATCAACACATTTCAAATGATAAGGATATTAATGAACTCCATGTCTTTTCAAATGATCATAAAAAAAATGATTTTTGGGATGATCTAGAGGGGTTTTGTTTAAACTTTGATCACCCATATCCACTATATAATGAGCATAAAAACTATCTTGTAAATAATAATATTGTAACTATTTATCAAGAAGAGATTAATTAAATATTGCAGCCAAGTTTGAACACCTATCCAAGCACAACAGTTGAAATAAAACAAACCACTACCTCAAATGGATCATAATGAAGACACTGATCTAAGCACATCAATTGAGTTGAATGAGAATATGAAAAATTAGGATCAAACCATAATTGAGATAAAATTAGCATAATTGATGCAAGACATAAGAGTTTAGTAAGAGGATGATTGGGTTTTGGATCCGTATCTTCAATCCATGCACCTAAGAATGGAAGCTAGAGGCCCAACTGAATCATCAAGAAGCCATGAACATCTAAATGCTCCAACCCACAAGAGGAAGATAAAAAGAGGTAGTAATCATATTTCAAATTTTCATGGTGGACCAAATAGTTTTCCATTTGACCATGGAGGAAATATTTTCACTTCAAGTTAGTTGTTCTAGGTTTGTTTTATTTCAATAAGTGAATAGCACACGTAGTAGTTTGCTTTCCTTCTATTATTTTTATCTTATTTTTCTATTTCCTTAGGTTAGTTTTCCTTGATTTTTAGTTTATTTGAAATTTAGTTTTAGTCTTGTTTTAGCTATAGTAAAAAGAGGTGTTACAAAGTCCAAAATGGTCTATTTGACATTCAAGAGAGTCATCAAGTCATGTCATTATTTTTCATATTACAATTGTCATGTGAAATATAATAGGTTATCTTGATTACAAGGCTGGTTAACCCCTTTAAGTTACAAAAAATGTTGGTAATTTGGCCTATTAAGGCCAAATACCAACCCCTATAATCTAAAACTTTTTAGGATACCGTCAATAACATCTCCATGATGATCAATTATGTGTATTTTGGCCTAAAAAGACAAATTTTGGTCTTTAAATGATAAAATTAGAATTTAAAAGTTCATAAATTTAGTAAAGTTACCTTTGACCATATTTATATGAAATTACCTTAAGTCCTAGGTTTCATAAGTCAAAAAGGTCTTTTAATGTAATTTAAGCCAAAAAGGCCCATTTTGAGCCCACACATGCAATTTTTGGCCCCTAAGCATGTAAAAATGATTAATATTTGTTTTAAAATGATAAAAGACTTGTATTATCCTTGAAATGAATTAATTTTGGTATTTCATATCTTAAGTTGTAAATAAAAGGCAACAATGAAGCTATTTCATGCATATTCACAAGGAAGGTATGAAATTATACAACCAACTGTACAACTAAAGTCTAAATCAAGAGTAGGATGGAATATTATAGGCTCATGAAGAATTTCCTGGCAATTAGACTCAATATATGATCAAAACCATTTCATATCCTTCACCTTTCTAGCTTACACATAGTGGCATGACTTTAGGTTTATAACTGGTACAATTTAGAGAAAGAAGATACAGGTACAAAATTTTTGTTAAAGAAACTAGGCTCATAAAAATTCCTATTGGATTAATTAGTTATTTAATTGGATATATATAAATCATGATTCATCCATTTTAGGTTAAGGTATTAGCTGCAATCTTTCATCCATGAGGCAATTGATTTTCTACAAGTTCTCACCAGGGCATCATTTCAAAAAAATCAATTTTGTAGGGATTATTTAGAATGTTTAATTCATTTACATAGAATCCATTAGGTATTTTTCACATGTGTCAAGGTCAAAAAAATATCAAGAATATAAGGAGTGTAAATCTACATTGTATAAACATGTAAAGGAGATTTTTATAATTTATGAGAGAGAAAGAGCTTCAAAATTTACTTGGTTTCATGTTTGCATGAAACTCCATGTTTTCATATGTTTTTCATGAAATTTTCCCATGATATTCTTAAAAATTTTTAGATAATATCCATATTTTTTTTCAAGCATCTCAAATTCTATTTAGTAAAAACTAAGGTTTCTTAGCATTATTTAAGGTACCTAACATATTCTTAGGTTTTAATTTCAGCTTCTTTTCTTCCTCCAATGGCCTCCAAACTGATACATCAGGTCAAGGATATGATCATGATTCCATTTGGCCCTTAAACATAGTATTTAAATGATCCTAGTATCCATTTTACACCTCCACTTTCATTAATTGCCATAACACTATCATACACAACTATATTTCATTCCATTCATACTCGTCTCCACCTTCATTCAAGTATTCCAATCCTCCTTTCATGTTTCCACCCCCTCCATTCATCTCCATCCCATCATCCATCATAAAAAGGAGGAAATATTAGGTAAAGGGAATCAAGGCCACTCAAACAAGTTCTGCATACCTTGAAATCATCATAAATATCCAAGAATGTATACCTATTACTTGATTACATATAATCATAATTATTATCAAGAACATAAGCCAAGGTATATTGAAAGGATGTCTTGTTCAAGGTCTTGGCTCAATGTCTCTCATTAAGTGGTAGGGGTTTGAAGCACAAGGACCATAATCAATTATTTCTTACCTCTCCAAAGACAATAATAGTCATAATCTATGCAACACAGTCATAACATAGTTATCCTATAGTTAGGAAAGATGATTATTTTTGTGAAACACATCATGATATAGGTGTGGGGTGAAGATTAAAAGTCAATGTGAGATAATTTAATCATATAAGACTCACCTCATGTCATGACCTTAAGAAACCATCATCAACCATGTCATGTATCTGTAAAATCACACCTAAAATAAGCATTTATCATATAAGTTTACATGGCCTCTAGGTTCTTAGTGCCTCTTTAAACCACCATAATGCATAGGCCTAGCATGGAGATGTTATCATAAAAAGATAACTCAAGATATGTGTGTGTGTGTGTGTGTGTGTGTGGTGTGTGTGTGTGAGGTCCAAATAAGGTTAAAAGGGAAAAAATCTATACCTACAGGCCTACCCTTAAGCTCACAGCCTACAATTAGTAGGTATTTTAATAGAAAAGAGACATATCAAAGTGGTTAAGAGGATAAATCACTACACACCACATAAATAACATGGATATTAGCAACCTAAAGAGGAGAGGTAGGAAAAAACATGTCAAATTTTCAAGTAGGGTTTAAGAAAAGGACTATAGGCCTACAATTAATCTTGAGAAAATGGGTGCAGTCAAGAAGGAGTGGTTCTTGAGAGGACCTAAAGTATAAAGCTTCAATGGTGATATTGATGTTGTTAGGGACATCACCATGAAAAAAAGGTATTCAAGGAAACCTTATATTTTTTTCCATTCGCTCTAAGCATCCCAAAGTTTGCCTCAATTTTTACAGGGAGCCATAGTCAATACAAGCATGGTCAAATGTATTCTAAGAAAGAAGCTAGTCTTCAAGAAGAGGTATAAAGTGACAAGAGGATAGTGTTGGAAGGTGTTGTTTATGTAGTTTTATCAAATTAACCCCATGAATAGTGACCAAGCTCATATTTGGTCATAAATATGTACTAAAAGACACCTACATCAAGCTTGTAGAGCCCTAGAAATGTGTTAACTCTTCACCAACACTTTGATCAAGAAGAATTGTATGATTTAAAGATAATTTGAGATAATGTCTAGGTTTTTATATTCACTTGGAAAGGTGGTTGTTTTATCACCTAAATGAGTTTCATTTGTAAAATATCCATAGTCAAGTACACCTTGAAAATCACCACTTGTAACTAGTGATCAAGGATAACCATACCTCCAAGAAGTAAAAGTCAACAAACAGAGTGGTCAAGGGAAGAGCCATGTGATTCATCAAAGTTGAATAGAATAATTAAGGTTTGTGAGGTTAAATTTCAACATAAAAATATAGTTACCAAAGCAAGATATAGGTAGGTTTCAACCTCAAAATGACACCTACAGCCATCATAGAGCTAAAAACCTTCCTTCAAGATGGTATACAAAGTTGGGATCCAATGGTCTATTAAGGAGTTTTCCATGTGCAAGGAAAATTTTCAAGATGATAAATGATATGGAGTCATAGAAATCATGATGGATCTTGAAGGATTTTAGCATAGTCAAACTCTAAAGGAAACTCATATATAACTATAGAGAATTAAGGCATATCTTCAAGTTCATGCAACATTCAAGCATAGTAGTTTATGATGGGTTATTATTTTTCATAGAGGGTTATTAAAGAATTAATGGTGAATAAAAGGATTAAAGGTTGAAGAGAAGACAATCACACAAGTTCAAAGTTAATATTCAACTTAAAATTGTCACACAGAACTATACTAATGCTAAGTTATTCTCATATAGTCACACATTAGCAAAGTGTGATTCAAGATCATTCAAATGAAATTGATATATGAGGTGATTTATGAAAATAAAGTGACTATTTGACATCTCCAACACCTTTATAAAGCCACTAAGACACTTTCAGGCATGATTTTGAGGGTAATAACATAATTATATGGATTTTTTACTATCTTCAAGATCTAGAGAGTTTGTTTGAAGAGTTAAATTCCTATAAGGAGATAACTAGAATATTTAAGTGTTATAAAGGGATATTAATAGAAATAAGTAATTATGATATGGTTACCAAATACCTTCACACCTCTAAAGGTCTACCTATAGTAGTAAATAACATAGTCATGTTGAGGGTTCTAAAGAGATAAGGTGTAAGGGAGGAGTGATAAAGGTTAAAAGCTAATCAATGGAGAATGAGATCAATGAAAGGGAAAATTTAATGATAATTTCAAATCATATTCATCATTATTAGGAACAATACAAGGTGAAAAGAGGAAACACATAATCTTAAGACTGAGCTAGCAGGTAGCCTACTACTAGATGTTGAAGAAATCCACCTACAAGACAAACTATGCATCTAAAAGGAATGAAATTAGTTTTATTAGGTCATAATGATATTATATATATATATATATATATATATATATATATATATATATATATATATATATATATATATATATATATATATATATATTTGTGGGGTCATTTTACAATTGGAATTTCCCACTATTTTTACATAGTCCCCTACATGTCTTTTCACAGTCACCATTGGTGAAGGTATAACTCATGAGGTATTGTAAGGTGTAGCTGAGGGTACCAAGTTAATTAAATATTATTTTTAGAATAAATATGTTATTTTACATCTAAAAATAATATATTTATAGGTTATTACACTCTAAATTCCATAAAAACACACAACCAAGTTAGAAACCCCATAGGCAGCCTCAAAGACATAAAGAGCAAAGTTTGATTTTTGATGCAAGATGACTCCTAAAGAATGATAAAATGAGATTATATAGGTCACATGATGAATATTTAAATTATGGAGAAGAAATGGAAGACTAATTTTCATACCAAAGAGCAAAATCAAATTTTACAGGCTAAGGCACCTATTCGAGCCACCTGATCAAGTGCTTATATCTTTCGCCATGTGAATATTTTGGAAAAATGATCTAATATAATTTTAGGAAAAATAATAAATTATAATTCATGAAAAATTGAGGTTTATTAAATGGATTTTATTTATGAAAAATTACTAAGAGCATAAGCATGTCCAAAATGTTTGCAAACCCTACAAGCAAATTTCTTTATGTAGGTAACTTTTCATAAATTTTTCATGGGAAAAAAATATTATAAATAAAGTGAGGGGGTAGATCTACTAAAAATTAATGGAAATAGGTTTGTTTTTGAGTGAATTTACTTTAAGAACCATCATTAAGAAGGTTTACCTCCAAAACCCTCATAACAACTAGTTTTGAGAAAAGTTAGTTTTCTTACAATCAAAACCTCATGAATCAACTTGAAACCTATTAAAATATGAATTAAAATTATATAGGGGTCCCATAAATGGTAATTTTTAAAAAATAATTATATGAATAATGGTATAAAATAGTTTTTTAGAGAAAAAAGTCAAAAAAGAGGAGGTACAGGGTAGTCCAATGAGATCCAATCCATGGAGGGTGAATCCTAAGACTTTTTATTCATCCTTATATCATAAAATGGTAAAAAATATGCCTATAGTTATACTTATTATCTCATCCCAAATAACCACTATGCAAGAAATTCAAGTAGATTGACATAGTCAACTAGTTTGAATGAGTTTCAGGTGTTTCTTCATACAAAGGAGCTATTTCATGATATGAGGGATTGTTTCATGTCTAATATCACCATGTTTTCAGTTTTTCATGGTTTATTATTGTTTTTCAATATCCATAAAGGGAAAAAGTTAGGGTATTAGGCATAGTATGCCTCTTTGATCAAACAAATCAAGTAAATAATGGAATTAAAGGGCTGTCAAAGGAGATTATGTGGGATTGTCATGCTTCATATCTGATGTTGAAGTGGATTTCACATGCAAAAATCATTCTTGAGTGCCAATTCATGCATGGAATGGGCTTAAGTGGAGTTAATTTGTCTTAATGTTAATCATTCTAAGTTGATTAGTTGAGTAACATCATGTATTCTCCTTGGTTTTCATGCAAAAGGACATTAACATATTTTGAACTCACTTCAAGTGGATTTATCAATCAAGATATGGTGTGGCATTAATACAAGAGGAGCTTTGATAAGTCAAATGGGCCTGCCACTTCATTTCAATACCAAAAGGAGCTTCATTTAATTTTTTTCAAGATAAAGAGATGTATTAAGTACTTCTGATAACTATTGTAATTGAATTTTGGACTTGAGTTGATGTTTAGTACACTCTCTTTTCCCTTTATGCCAATGTCTTGGCTAGAACTTCTCTATTTTCTATATATTTAAGCTTTTAATGTAATTTTCATGATCCCTCTTTTGGGCATGATAAAACTCTACCAAGATTGAGCTTTCTAACCTTTTGAGATGAATATAATGACTATTTTTAGATTCCTATATTTTGGTATAGTGTGTTTATGTTAGCTTATTTATAGATGTGGTAGTATTTCCTCCCTTGGTAGGTCCTAATCTTACTTAATTACTAGTATGCTATCTTATGTAGGTCATATTTAATGTTTGATATCATTTGACTAAACTATTAGTAGCTAGATTGACTAGTTAGTGAATTGAACCATGCCTATTCCATCATTTCCCTCATGCTTTGGTAAGTTGATGAAACCTCTTTGTGAAATACTATTGAATGAGTCATTTGGAGTTATAGATTCAGTTATTTGCTTATCTTATCAGTGCTTTAGGATATCAAATAGAGTGGATGAACCAGAAATATAGGTGTATCACTATTAGTATCTTAGATTTCCCTTTATGTTATCATTCTAACCCTTTTCATCCAAAAAATAATAATAGTTTAGTAAGAAAAGAATAATTTACACATCATAGGATCTATACTCATTAAACCTAGAGGTCTAGTATAAGAGCAAGTGTCCCACATCTTAGATCATTATAATGTTAGTCTAGGTGTGAAGGAGATCCTAAGAAATCAATAATCAACCTTCTATTAGGGTGTTATTTAGGTTTGTAAAACAAACCATCACCAAAAATATAGTATAATGTAATCTCTTGAGGACCATATCCCTAATAAACACATCTACCTTGTATCAAAATACCTAAAACTTGATACACATCCTCCATTGTAATAGTCATATACCCTATCAACAAGTGAAATGTGTTCATCTCACTATGCTATCTCTCTTCTAATTATATCAATAGAGATCTATCCACTTGAACATATAGCATCTATGAAATATAAGATAGTCTACTTTCCTCTAGCATGCCAAAGTCATATTTGGTAAAGCTCTCCATCTATACCATCACTTTACATCTCTGCTCCCACATAAAAAGCACTGGTAATACCTCCTACAAATAATAAAATTTTATCATTTCATTAATTTTACTTAGCATTACATTCATCATTGTTAATGAATTCTAAATAACCAATCAAACTAATAAAAAACATTTATCGCACCAACATTTTTTTTATTTTCATTCCAATTTATTATCCCTATACAACACAAAATCACTATTACATTTTTTCAAAATTGTTATTGATCTTGACCAATTTTATTTTAACCCCTTTTACATAAAATTATTACTCCCTCGAGTGAAATCGCTTCTATGCCTAATGATTTCACTACTAAACAAATAGTGAAATTGCCATTTTTGACTGTAACAAATTCACTAACCTATTTGGTAAAATCATTACCATGTTTAGAAAAATTATTATTTCCCCCACTGAAGTCACTAATTTCAATGCCAAAATTACCATTTTGATAACAATGATTTCATTTTCTTTAATTGTAAGCCCTAATAAATACTAATAAATGTATAAATTTTAAAAAATTACCAGAGGCCCTCTCCTCTTAGGTCTCTAAAATCTCCTAACTTTCTCCATTCGATACTTTTGGTGTGGAATATGGCCTATGTTTCCTCAGACATCTTAGAGAAAATTTCTCAAATCACAATTCTTAGCTAATAACCTTAGAAATAAATTGCACAAATGATTTTATAATACCCATTTATTATACCTATATTCTTCTATACTTCAAAATATCCCCCCCATTCCATAATTTAAATCATTCTTCATCCATTTTTCAAATTTACAGAAACATTAAATCAATTCATTCTAAATTTGTTTTCAAAATCTTGCAACAATTTATCTATGTAAAATAAATACAATAATTTAAAAATTCAATATCTTTTTTATATGTATAGATTTGTAGCTTATTATTGTTGGGATATATCATTCCCATAACCACTCACTTGACCCCTACATTATTAGTAAAACATTAAGTGTGCAATCTATGAATGATTAATTATTGTTTTTAAAATCCATACTCTAGTTGTAGTTAACTAGGGGCAACCTTTTTATGTAACCAACATTTTGAAAATTTGATATCGATTTAGATGCACATTTATTTATCATTCATCCACATCATTTTTACCATTTCCTCATCAATTTTGAGTGTTTTTCCATGTTCTCGCACAAACCCTTGAGGGTAAATCATCACACTCATTTTCATTCATCTTGGTCAAATTTTTCCTTTTTAATCGTAAAAAATCTACTTCTTATAGTATTATTCAAAATAATATTGCTTTGCAATAATATTTCAAACAAAGGCAAAAGTAGATACCTAAATTTCATTTAGTGTCAAAATACACCCAAATCTATTTAACAATTCTTCTTAAATTAATTCATCACATCTTCCTCCAAATTCAAATAATTTAATAAGTCAAATTAGTCAATTATGCACACTTAAATCCTTGTTTTGAAATAAAAATCCAAATTTTACACCTCACGCAAAAATCTCCCACATTTTTATTTATCATTCCAACCAAATCCACAACTTTCTCAACCTCTTATGACTCATCCCCTGAGTTGTCAGGAAAATTAAATTTAGTCCTAATGACTCAGCTACCCAATCCCATGCTTCTCTCAAATATTTTGAAATATTATTCATCCTCATGGGTGAGGACTCATTATCCATAGTTGATCATTTGGATCATTGAAAAAGTATAAATGATCCTCCACCATTGGATCTTTCTCCAAAAATCTGTAAATAAACTTTCAAATCTTCATTTTCAAGGATCCATTACAATCATAATCAGGAAATCAAAATCCAAACATATACAAAATAAAATAAAAGTGAATTAAAAGACTCATTTTGTACCAAAATACTATCCATTCTCCTTATAATTAGAACAATGAACACCACATTTTGGTGAGAAAATCAAATGTATATTGCAATGGAGAAAGCTTGCATAATCAAACCATAATTTGTATGATTTATGTTTTTCTTTATTTTTTGCTCTATCATAGGTTTGAATTTATATTTGATTAGGATTAGTTTATTTTCTTATCATGCCTAAATTTATTTCACATAGTACTTCTTTAGTAATTATGTATTGGTGGGATCTTTGAAAATATGACCTTCATTGGTTTGAAGGTGATAGGTGATCGGACCAAGAATATATTTGACAAAATAAGGACCCTACCATTTTTGGGTGTATTTACTTTCTTTTTCATGAATGTAGTCTAATTTAAGGACAAGATCACGAATATTAAATGTACAAACTTTAACTCATTTTTATGTTATTTGGCAATACATGCCTTGTATTGGTGATTATATTGTAAAGTAAAAAGATGATGCTCATCAAAGAGATCAAGAAAATTAAGGGATATTCATAGAATTATTCATCAAAAATGATAGAATTAATATATATAAAAATATAACTAATCTCAAATTTAGTGAGAGGACTAATTCAAAACCATAAAGTAGAGACAATGACATTACCCAAGTGGTAGTGTGTATGCCTGTATGATAAGCCCAAAGAGTAGGATATAAATGATGGTGACAATTCGTGTGGGTATCATGAATTATCTTTTGAATAATTTTATTGGTGGCCTTGGATTGGCCATTACATTATGGATGATAGGGTGTGGATAATTTATTATTGATTTTAAATTTAGCACATAATTATTTGATGTCTTTGTGTTTGAAATTACCACCATTGTCTGAAATGATAGTAAGAGGAGCACCAAAGTGGTAAATAATTTAACTAAGGATGATTTTAAGAAATGGTTGTACTAGTGACATTAATGAGGGGTATAGCCTCAACCCATTTGATAAAATATTTTATGGCTTTGATTATAAATACATGCCCATCTTGAGATTGAGGTAATTTTCCTATGATATCTAATCCCCACATGGAGAATGGACAAGGAGATTATATAGTTTGAATCTTGGATGGAGGTGAATGAATTAAATCATCATAGAACTAAAAAGGAGTAAATTTTTTAGAAAATTTGATGGCATCCTTTTAAAGAGTGGGCCAAAATTTTCCCATATGTAAGTATTTAAAAGATGTAGAATGTCTGCTATAGTGGCCACCAAAAATACCCCATGTGCTTTTTCAATAAGAGGAGGAACCTTGTCTTTTATTACATAATATAACAAGTTACCTTTAGTATTATGATAATATAGGATGTTATATCAAAATACTTTATTAAAATATTGTTTGAGAATGTGAATCTTTTCACAAGAATTGAGGTTTGAAGGATAAGTTGTGTGTTCTAGAAATTGAATGAAGTTTTTGTACCATAGGATTTGTTAAAAGGTGATGGCCTAAATGTGGCAGATAAGTGAATCTTCTAGTTTAATATAAGATGATTATTTTATTATTTGGATAAGAAAAGTGGGATCAGTAAGAATTTGGTGCAAATGGAAAAGAGGTGCTAAAGAATCAAGGGAATTGATAATAGAATTTTGATATTAAGGAATGGGCTCAATGGTGAAATAAATAAAGTATTTGGTGACATTAGTTGTGATTTGATGATAAAAAATGAGATTATTGATTTTTTATTATTAATCACCATTAACTTGTATAAAATGAGTTGGGAGACACCTAGAGTATGTAGGTATTAGATATCTATATCAAGGGTTGCTTGCATTCCTAAGATTAAAGGTTCATACTCCAATGTGTTATTAGTGACATAAAATGCAAGGAGAAAAGATAATGGAATGATATTGATAAGAGGTATCATGAGGATACAATCTTCCCCATATCCTTGAAGGAATTTAGTGTCATCAAAATGAAAGGTCCAAGTATCCTCATGTAGATCAACATTAATTACATGAATTTCTTTAATAACTATGTTTGGTTTAGTAGTATCAGGTAAAATAGTGGATTCATCAAGATTACTTGCTTCCAATTCAGCAATGAAATTGTGAAAGCAATATTTAAGGGATATGGCTTGGTTGAGACCTTAAATGTATATAATATTGTCATTAGGAAGAATATCTTGAAGGTGGTTGGTAGTTGGCACAGGAGCTATGACAAGTTGATCAACAATGATTTGTCCTTTGACAGCTTGTTAGTTAATAGTTCAGAGATTAAATTCCATGACAAGGACCATCCAATTTCCAATTCTACCTCTAAGAAGAAAGGCTTTGAATAAGAAGTGATGAAAGGGATCAGAATGGATGATAACATAAGTGGTTTGATAAAGCATATAGTGTCGAAGTTTTTTAGTGATAAAATAAATGATGAGGAAATAACATTCAGCTTTTGTGTAATGTTTCTCATAATAAATGAGGCCTCAATTGATATATTATATGGCATATTCCCTTCGAGTATCATCTTATTGGGAAAGAATTTCCCCAAATAATATGGGTGTGGAAGAGGTATATAGGATCAACAAGAAATCATTTAAAGGGGGATGAAGATTAGGTGGGTGAAGTAATGATTCTTTCAAATTATAAAATTGATAGGGATCCATAAATTTTAAGGCATTACCTTTCTTAATAAGATAATTCTTAGAGTAGATATACTAAGCAATTTTGGGAATGAATAATCTAATTGCCTCAAGTTTATCAAAGTAAGTTCCAATGTTCAAAATGGATCAATGGATGGGCATGTTGATGATATCATTAATCTTGGTAGGGTCAACATCAATTACATGAAGGGAAACTAATAATCCTAATAGTTTTCCAAATATGACATTGATAACACATTTATAGTGATTTAGTCTAACTTTATATTTAAAAGGTAGTTGAAGATGATGGAAAGATAAAAAAGATGAGTCTAATGAAATTTAGATTTAGTAATGAGTTCATATACATAGGTTTCTATAATTTTATGAATAATATAATGAAATATATGAGTCATTTCATATTGATAGGTAGCTCAAGCATTTTTTAGGAAGAAGGGCATTTTAACATAAAAATAGGTGCTCTATTCTATGGTGAAAGTTGTCTTATATTGGTCTTTTGGGGCAATGTGAATTTGTTTATAACCCAAGAAACCATCCATAAGAGACATCATTTCATAACTAGTTGTGGAATCGATAATGGCATCTATTGAAGGTCAGGGTAAATTATCCTTGGGACAAGCAAGATTAAGATTACAAAAATCAATGCAAATGTGAATGACCATGGTGACCTTTTTTTGAATAGGGATTATGTTAAAAACCAATTTAGAGTAGTCCATGGGTTTGATAAACTTAACATCAATAATTTTGATAATTTTATGGCATAAGGTGTAAATTTTGGGTGGAAACTTATGTTATTTTTGGTGCACAAATTTGCATCAAGATAAGTGATAATATTGTGCACCATAATGATATGATAAATACCAAGCATGTCCTCATAGTACCAAGAAAATATTTCATAATATTTATCAAAAAATAAGATAAAGTTGTCATGTTTCATAGGAGTGAGTTTGAGAGAAGTTGTAATAGGTCAAGGGCATGATGGAGTACCATATTTGATGTGAGTAGTTTCTTCAATAAGCATAGCATTTCCATCTTGGAAATGATATGGTACATTAGGTAAAGAGGAAATTATATTTACTTTAAGGTTGATGCTAGTGATGAATTTGGTGAAACAAGGGACTTTATTTTTGAAATTCCCAAGTTTGTGATGTTGTCAAGGAAGTTGAGATTTTTAGGCATGAAGTAATTTAATGATGGCTTCATCATTAGGTAAAGTGGGAAGAGGACCATAAAACTTGACATATACTTTGAGATTGAGAATTTTATCACCATGGAGATCATATTCATAATGTATTTGATGGACATCTTTGGCCTTGGTATCTAATGTAATCTTAGGAGTAGGAGTAGGTTGATTAGATGAGATTAGTGTATCATTAGTTTTTTTGATGGGGGAAGAATTGGATAAAATGATGAGATATATTGTTCATAGAGAAGATGAAAAAAAATTTAAATGTTCTGAAGGTAAGATTGTTCAACCACCCAAGGAGTATTAAGAAGCAGAGAATTAACAAGAGGTACATGACCTTCAGGAGCTAATTCAAAATCTATGGAAATGGTGTGAACATCCTAATTGAAGGCATGCATTTGGTATAATTTTTTTTGATAATTTTGAACATCTAAGTCTCAATATTGAGCTTGGGTCATGATCTAGTTATCATCATAAATTGGAGATATGGTACATGCTTGATAATTAGGAGGAGTTTTAGAAGGGGATATTCCAAAATCACGAAATTTGCATGGAGATATGATTAAAGGATTCTGGAATAATTTGGCCACTCCATAATAATGTCATGTGAAGGCATATTTAGGGTAAGAAGATTTATGATCCTTGCATGGAGTGGGAAAATCAATGATCTCATTAATGAGAGGAATGGCATGATCACAAGGTAATAAAGAAGGAGGAAGAAAATATAAGATATAAGGAGGTAAATTATTAGTGTTTCTAGTATGTTTCAAGTCATTAGGTTCATCATCATCCAAACTAGCAAGAGTGACTTATAAGTCTGGATTGATGCTGATGAATTTAGGTAAAGGGGCACTGTTAATGATAAAAATGGTAAGAATGTGATATTGAGATTTAGGATTGGGAAGTTGAAAAATATAAGGGTTGGGATTGATCACATGTTTATACCATTTAGAATTATTTAGGAACTTGATGTATTATCTATAAAAGATGTGATGGCCCTAATTCTATGAGTTGAAGGGCAACCTAGGAGTATGTTGTAACATAAGGGAAAATCAAGGACCATAAGTTTAGTTTGAACAGTCTTAGGTTTGATTCTTAGGGGAAGACAAATACAACCAAGTGGATTTTGATTGGTTTTATCAAATCCATGATAAGTGAGGTGGGTTTAATTTAGATGATCCTTATTATAGTCAAGTTATTAGATGATCCATAAAGATGTCACATTAATATCAGACCCTTCATCAACTAAACCTTTACAAATAAGGGTAGTATTAATGGCTATTTTAATGAATAGGGGTGGATAATTGGTGCAAAAAAGTATCTCATCATTAATCATGTACTCTTTAAGAAATTAAATTCAAGGCTTGGAATAAGGATAGATAGATTCAATGGTATGCATGATGGTAAGTTTATGTTCAATATACAGTAGTTCTTCTTCTATAGAAGATGGATCTTCAATTTCTTTCAATTGTTGCATGATGAAATTGTGATGATAATGGGAAGTATGAACTAATTCCATAAGTGGAATCTTGTAATTCATGGAGTTAAGTTATTGAATAAAGTTCGAATGAGATTTACAAGAAGAACTAGTGCAAGGTTTATAAGGTAAGATAGATTTTGAAGGAATGGAAGTGGTTGGAGGTTTAGAAGAAGGAAGGGGTTCCTCATTAACTTTTGAAGCTAAATGAGTAGTTGTAGTATCTTTGAGAAGTTTTTATTCTAAAGATGGTTTATTAGGTTTAGTAACAAGATATTTTTGAGCTAGTTTGTGATGATAATTGACCTTAGTTTCATTAATGTATTGAGAATTATTGTAATATTGGTCACAGTTAAAACTAATGGAAAAAACATCCTTTGTATTTTGTTGATTAGTGGATGTGGAAAAATATTTTTGGTTGTTAGAAGAAGATTTGGGAGCTTGTCATTTTTTATAAGTGGTGTTATAATCTTAGTGACAAATATGGATCATGGCTTCATGACTAAAGGAATCACCAAGCATATAGGAGATAAAAAAATTTAGTAAGGCCTCAACAAGTTTCATGGGAATGGCCAATATCAATATGGAACCAAAAAATTGATTAGGGTCATATCATTTAGGAGGATTATTAGGATAAGTGAAGGGTTTAGAGGGTGCTAATAATTATTTCATTTAGTGGCATGTTAGAAGATGGGGGATTGTTAGCTTTGGCAACTCTTAGTTTTCTTTGAGGATTATTGCTAGTGATGGCATTGGTAGAAGTTGGGAAACATCCCTTAAGGGATTTGGTATTTGGTTAAAATTTATTCATGAGGAATTATTGACATTTTCCATGGTCAAGAGATTTGTTAAGCATTTGAGGGGAAAAATTTCAAACCTTATATTATGGTGAAGGATTTAAAGTAGTTAAAAATAGTTTGAGCAATTTATCATTAGTTATGTTATGGTCAGCTTTATGGGCCAAATATTTCCATCATTTGATAAAATCATACATTGATTTAGTGGGAGATTGATTAGAACTGATGAAATGGATAAGAAAAATTTTAGGAAGGTCTTTGTGTTAAAATTCTTTAACTAAAGGATTGACTAAATCCTCAAGTTACAAGATAGAATGTTTGGGAAGTTGGTTGTACCATTATAATATATCATGGTGAAGGTTTTAACTAAGTTTAGTTATGGTGAAAGTATTATTTTGGATCCATTATTTATAGATATTGCCAAATGGTTTAAGAAAGGATGTAGGGTCTTTAGTCCCATCATACTTTATAGTTGGATCGATATTACCAATATCAATGGACATAATGAAAAGAGATAAAGAATTTGGATGGTTTGAAGAATTTTTTTATTCATGACAGGTTGAGGAATAACATTTCTTGAGGCATATCTAAAATTTGGAGGAATAAAATTTAGATTCACTTGAGGATTTAGAATCAGAGATTGATTAGCCATATTGATCAAATGACATTATAATTTCCTCATTTTAGAGGTGTTAAAAAATTTGAATTATTTTCAATTATTATATGACTTATGAAATATGTGTTGAGCATTTTATGCCCAACAGGCCAAAAATTGGTCCCCTTCTTTCCCTACTATTCTAGGCCATTTCATTTTTTGATTTTGCATAAATTTGTTTAAATCTATGACTTTGAAATTATAAATCTATAGACTCTACAGGATCTAGATTTCTATGGACTCTACAGGTTTTGGATTTTTACGAACTCAACAGGTTCAGAGAGTTCCAAGTTTTATAAGGCTTCTTCAGGCTCTAGTCTGAATAAAATCACAAGAAAAGTTGGCATTGTTGAACCATTGAATCAGTTCAATGCCTTTGTTTAATGCCTGGTTTAATCTCTTGGTTCAATTGGCCTTGGTTTAATGCCTGGTTTAATCGACAGTTCAATTAGCCTTGGTTCGAGCCTTGGTTCAATCGGCAGTTTAATCACTCCATTTCAAAGCTTGGTTCATCACTTCAAGTCCATCACTTCAATTTCTAGGCTTGGTTCATCACTTGATTCATCACTTGGTTTAACACCTTGGGTTTAGTGGCTTTGGTTCAATGCAGGTTCAATGTTTAAAGTTCATGAGCAAAGTTTAAGGCCTTGGTTCAACAGTTGAAGTTCAACACATTTTGGTTCATCAACATGCAGCTTTAAACCATTTTATAAGTTTAATAGATTGGTTTAATCATTTAGTTCAACACTTTAGTTTAATAATCAGTTCAAAGGCTTGGTTCAATGAGCTCGGCACACAGTGGTTGAACCATCGAACCGATTGAACCGTTGAACCAATTTTGGCTCAACAGGTTGGTTAAATATCTTGGTTCAAGGGTGTGCCCTATAGTCAGAGGGTATCTAAGGGTCCAAAATCCCTTGCAGAGGGTAGAGAATGTTTCAAAGAGCCTGATATAGAAGACAAAGAGTGGCCAATTCCTGAAGACTTTTGTCTGCAGGAAAAAAGCCTAAAATAGAAAACTTGTAGGGAAAAAGCTCGAAACAAAAGATCAATGACATTTTTGTCAAGGATGGTCACGTCCCAAAATCCATAAAATTAAATTAGATGAACTAACCATTGGGTGATGGCCGTGTGAATGTCAAATTTAACATAGTGAAGTAGCCATTTATTTTGAACTGTCTGAGTGCCAAATCATGAAAAGAACCCCAGGAATGCAGCGACCCACTAGAAGATTGCCCTAAAGGTCTAAAATAGTAGGAAGAAGACAAGGAGCAAAAAAGACAAAGCATCTAAGTTGCAAATGGAAGGTGAGTTATTGCCAGATGAATGACATAGGTATTTTCTCTAGTTGGCATTTATGAGGGGACAAACTGCAGTTTGTTTGTAGGAAAGAGGTGCAGCCATGTTCTTGTATTAATGTTTGAACACCAAAGTCAATTTTTGAAATTGTATAGCATGGTTCTAGTAGGCCTCTTCTAAATAATGACATTAGTAATAGTGGTATTCCTCTTCCCAATGTGTTTAGTGCACATGGGTCACTTGCAAAAATGAGTGCCAAACTCTTTCACAGAAAGTGCCAAGTTTCTCTTCCTCTCTAGATATTGTAAACTTTTCATTCGAGAAGAAAAATCCACTCTCAGCCTTAAGGCAAACTCTAGCCAAAAATCTCTCAGGGCTTGTAAGGTAGAGCTCAGCCAGAAATTTACATTGAATCAAAACACATCTATTTTTACCTCCATTCTAAGTTTTACATCTTTAGTATGTGTCTATGCATTTGATTCTATGTTAAGTCATTTTATTAATGCTTTTACAAAATGATTTCAGCATGTCTGGTGCATTCTTTGAGTTTCCTTTTATAGGTTTGTCAGAAGTGTCCCTAAAAGAGTGTAGGTGAAGTGGATAGGGTACTATAGTGTGTCTTAGAACACCTCTAGTAGTTATTTCCTCCCTGTATCTCCATGAACCCCTGACCCACTGATGCAAAAGGTTTTCTCACTTCAGATGAAGTGTATAGGTGCTCCTCTTTGGTGAAAAGTGTATGTTTAGATGGAGTAGATCAACCATTTTTTGGTGTATCACCCTTTTCTTTTTTAGGATTAGGATTTGTTTTTAGCATCTCTCTCTCCCTTTTCATCCCCCCATTTTTAAGTTTTTTTTGTTAGTAGTAGGAGAAACCAAGGCCTAAATGATACATTAGAGGGAGCTAGCCCTTATCTAGAGACTCTCCCCTCTAGCTTTGTTGGTCCCACAAGTGAGAGGAGACTTTCCATTATTTCATGAAGAAGGCAAGAGCTCAGCCTCCTACCAATGGTGAAATCTTCTATGTCAACAGTTTCTAGCACACTCGATGGGACCAATTAGGACAAGTTGTGTCCAAAGAGTTGAAGAATTTTTGGTGTGTTTTTTAACTGACTAGCCTTTGGAGGCTTTTGCATCAACACCAATGGCAACTCTGAGTTGAATCTACTGGTTAAGTAGCTTGGTGCCATCAAAAATCACTTTTTGTATGTATAATTCCTTTACACAAGATCATGGGTCTTGTTTTCCTTCATATGACTTCAATCAAGCTCAAAATTTTTAGCGAATCACCCTCAAGCAACTCTCTTAGTTACCCTTCAATGATAAGGGAAATGGCCCTAGAATTTAAGAAGCAGATGATGGAGATTGATAGAATGGAGGAGTAGTATAGATACCATTAGGAGTTGATATATAAAGAGGAGTGTTTGTTTAGGCAAGCATAGGCCTTACAATCCATGGAGGAGGAGGTAGTAAAATGGAGAAATCCATCTATTCAAGGTAGTCAACCTTGTGTACCCCCTCCTATTCTAAAGAAAGCCCCCTATTTTACACCAAATCCTTTCTATTAGATAACACTCACCCACTCTAGCTCATCTCATGCATCTGCTCTCAATCCCGTGTGCTTGGCTTTCTAGCGTCAAAGGGAACTAGAGCAACCCCCCATGGAGACCAATCTTCTCAATTATTTACATTGTGAATCTTCCATTGGGGGAATACCATGAGCCAACACATCCCTCTTCTAGAGACTCTTCCAGTGCATCAACAGTCTCTTCCTAGCATTCCTCAACCTCCCCAAGTCTTTCAGCACAATGTGCAGATTCCAAGTTAGAGGAAGGAATGCCAGGAACTAGCCTAGAGCCTTGAAGAGGATGATGCTGGTGACCTCTAAGAAAGACTCTTTCAAGATAATCTATCCAAGAAAATTGAAGATTTAGAGGCTAGGATGAGACTTCTTTTTGAAAAAGAGTTCAAACTTCCAGACCTTGTGGAAGATCCCCAGGACATTGGAGAAAACAAAGTTGTTGCTTGTTCACAAGAGCAAAATTCCAATTTTGAGATCCTAAATTGGGGGAAAATAGTAAAATCATGGGGTAAGAAGGAGGAGAAGCAAGTTCTTTCTCAAAACCTTAAATAATTTGAGGCTACTCCTACTCATGATGACATTGGTGACCTCTAAGAAAGGCTCTTCCAAGAGGATCTAGCCAAGAGAATTGCAGAGTTGGAATCTAAAGAGAGATTCCTCAGCCAGTGTGTGATGGACAGTTCAGACCCAATGGCACATTCCATGTCTGAACACACCCCATCTACACACTTCCAAGAGAGATATCAAGCCACACCTGATATTGATGAAGTGTTGACCAAATGGAAAGAGGAGAATCATTCAATTCTAGCTCAAGGACTGCATCCTCTTCTACATGGTTGTCCCACTTCACCCCTTCTCAAGGAAGAACCTATTCTACAAGAGGTGAGTGAGGATTAGAAGATCCAATCTACAATTTTTCAAGGGGCTATCATGAGTGATAGTGAAGAAGAAATCATCATTGAGGATTTTTGTGAAGGCATCATCAGTAATGGAGAAGACTCAGGTCACGCATACATGCAGATGTTCTAGCAATATGAGGAGGAACAAAAGCATGGTGATCTCTCTTCCCATTTGTTTGATGAACTTCCTTGTTTCTTCTATGAGGAGGATGACTATGTTGAGGAGCTTGAGTTGGAGGAGGATCAGGAGGATACCTTTGAAAATCTAGAGATCCTGATCATCAAGGAGGAAAAGGAGAGGTCTGTCTTCCTAGAGGAAGGCCTTGAAGAAGAATGATTTGAACAAAGAGGTGATGTTCTATGAGATGAGTAATCAGTTTGTGATTCCATTTCAGACATCACAAAAGTTACCCTTCTTCAAAAAGGCCAAGAAGGAGCAGAGGATGAGTTTGATAGAGTCTTTAACGAGGCAGAAGGAAACAAATTAGACCATGATGCATTGAAGAGGGACTATAAAGATCAAAGGGCTTATGGTGATGAGCCAGTAGCCATTGATTTATTGGTGATAAGCACTAGTATGAAGGACTGGCATTTAACAAGATTCTAAGAACAAACATGATACACATACGTTGGGAGCATGTTTGAATCTGATCCACTCAGATACCAGCTAACCTAGGTGATAGGCAAGAGGAGTAGGTCACCAAATCCACTTTTCTTCTAGCCACTTGTCTACCACCATAAGTCTTCTTGCCAAGAAAGGGACTTAAGAAAATTTCCCTTTGATCTAAGAGGGAGTCAATTATTCCTAGTTAGCTATATATATTAGTTTGCTTTCAATTTCCTTTCCTATTTTCCCTAAGTGCAATTTTCATAGGTAGTGTTTTTTAGCCTTGTGTGTTTCCCTTTGAGTGTGGGGTAAAAAGCTTCATGTTTGATTCTTAGATATTTTGGGGCTGTTGATAACCTTTGTTTAAGCTACATCTGACTTCATGCCTAATGGACTGCAAGGCAACTGGGCTTTAGGCATAATAGGCATGCTTCCCTTGGGAGTCACCAATTTGTTGACCATTTTTTGCCCAACGGGTCAAAAATTGGTCCCCTTCTATCCCTACTATTCTAGGCCATTTAATTTTCTAATTTTGCATAAATATGTTTAAATTTATGAACTCTTGAGGTCTAAATCTATGGACTCTATAGGTTTTAGATTTCTACGGACTCTACAAGTTTTGGATTTCTATGGACTCAGCAGGTTCAAAGAGTTTCGGGTTTTACAAGGCTTCTTCAGGCTCTGGTCTAAATAAAATCACAAGAAAAGTTGGCATATTTCAACCATTGAATTAGTTCAATTCCTTGGTTCAATGCCTAGTTCAATTGCTTGGTTCAATCAGCCTTGGTTCAATGTTTGGTTCAATCGGCAGTTCAATCAGCCTTAGTTTGAGCCTTGGTTCAATCGGTAGTTTAATCACTCCATTTCAAATCCTGGTTCATTGATTCAAGTCCATCACTTCAATTTCTAGGCTTGGTTCATCACTTGCTTCATCATTTGGTTTAACACGTTTGGTTCAACAACATTGGTTCAATGTGGGTTCAACGTTTAAAGTTCATCAGCAAAGTTCAAGGCCTTGGTTCAGCGGTTGAAGTTCAACACATTTTGGTTCATCAGCATGTAGCTTTGAACCATTGAACTAGTTTAATGGATTGGTTCAATCATTTGGTTTAATAATCAGTTCAAAGGCTTGGTTCAATGGGCTCAGTGCGCAGTGGTTAAACTGTTGAACCAATTAAACCATTAAACCAATTTTGGTTCAATGGGTTGGTTTAACAGCTTGGTTCAAGGGTGTGCCCTATATTTGGAGGGCATTTGAGGGTCCAAAAGCCCTTGTAGAGGGTAGAGAACATTTCAAAGATCTTGACAGAGAAGACAAAGAGTGGCTAATTCTTGCGAACTTTTATCTACAGGAAAAAAGCCCGAAATAGGAAACGCACAAGGAAAAAGCCTAAAAAAAAGACTGATGACATTTTTTATGAGGATGGTGACGTCCCAAAAGCTTTCAAATTTAAGTAGACAAACTAACCATTGGGTGATGGCTGCGTGAATGCCAAATTTAACATAGTGAAGTAGCCATTTGTTTTGAACTGTCTGAGTGCCAAATCATGAAAAGAACCCAAGGAATGCAGTGACCCACTAGAAGATCACCCCTGAGGGCTGAAAGAGCAGGAAGAAGACAAGGATTAGAAAAGACAAAGCATCTAAGTGGAAAAGGGAAGGTGAGTTATTGATAGACAAATGGTGTAGCCTATTTTCTCTAGTTGGCATTTATGAGTGGATAAACTACAGTTTGTTTGCAGTAAAGAGGTGCGGCCATGCTCTTGAATTAATTTTTGAACACCAAAGTCAATTTTGGTGATTGTACAACATTGTTCCAGTAGGCCTTTTCTAAAGAATGACATCAGTAATAGTGGTCTTCCTCTTCCTAATGTGTTCAGTGCACATGGGCGACTTGTAGAAATAAGCACAAAAATCTTTCACAGAAAGTGCCATGTTTATCTTCCTCTCTATATATTGTAAACTTCTCATTTGAGAAGAAAAATCCACTCTCGGCCTTAAGGCAAACTCTTCCCAAAAATCTCTCAGGGATTGTAAGGTAGAGCTCTACCAAAAATTTACCTTGAATCAAAACATAGCTATTTTTACCTCCATTCTGAGTTTTGCATATTTAGTATGTGTCTATGCATTTGATTTTGTGTTAAGTCATTTTCTTAATGCTTTTGTAGAATGATTTTAGCATGTCTAGTGCATAATTTGAGTTTCCTTTTACAGTTCTATCAAAAGTGTCCCTAGAGGAGTGTAGGTGAAGTGGATAGGTTGCTGCAGTGTGTCCCAGAATGCCTCTAGTAGTTATTTCCTCCCTGTATCTCTAGAGACCCCTAACCCACTAATGTATAAGGTTTTCTCACTTTAGATGAAGTGTATAGGCACTCCTTTTTGGTGAAAAGCGTATGTTCAGGCTGGGTGGGTCATATTTTCTGGTGTATCACCTTTTACTTTTTTAGGCTTAGGCTTTGTTTTCATCATCTCTCTCTCCATTTTCGTCCCCCCCTTTTTTACATTTTTTTTGTTAGTAGTAGGAGAAAATAGGGCCTAAATGATACATTAGAGGGAGCTAGCCCTATTCTAGAGACTCTCCCCTCCAGCTTTGTTGGTCCCATAGGTGAGAGGGGAGTTTCCATTATTCTGTGAAGAAGGCAGGAGCTTGGCCTCCTGCCAAGGGTGTAATCTTCTACATCAACAATAAGTTAATTCATATAAATTGGTATGTTGATGTTTTTAGGAGGACTCCCAAAATTGGTATTAGGGGGAGGGTTATTAGGAGGTGGATTACTAGTGATATTGTTAGATATACTTGTGTCAATTACTCCCACATTATGTTAAAAATATTAAAGATGAGAATTATCTTAATAGGTAAAAAGAGGATTGGATACGCCTACTTCATCTTGGGGTGTGATTTAAACCATGTTACAATCCATAGATGAAGGAAGGAAAGAGGTGCTCCAAGAGTGAGGGTTTTCTTGGGACATAAATAAAGGGAGAAAAAATACCCCATATAGTGTCTAAATGGATTTAATTTACCCAAGAAGATTATAATAGGGGATTTCATGATGTGAATATAATTTTAATCAAGAAGAGAGAGAAATCAAGGACAAAGAATTAAGTTAGCCTAATAGAGAAGGAAGGGCAACAATCATATATAATGTTGATTGAGTTGACTATGTATTATTTAAAAAATCACTAAGAAGAGTACAAAGTTGATTTGGTCAAATTTGTACTACTAGATAGAGGGAAGAAGAGTGCATAGTTATACAAGTTGATTCTATACTAAAAATAGGGTATGAATCTTAGCTAATGAGGATACAAGGTTAACTAATTTGACTTAGTACTATAACCTGATTGGTTGAAAAGGATACATAGTCATACATGTCAACTCTATATTATAATATGGGAGATAAATCAAGAAAAAAGGGATATATGGCCATATAGGTTGATTGTGTACTAATGATAGGGGAAAACATAGTCTTTAAGAGACTATACTAGATACAATGATAGTATGATAAAATAAGGAGAAATTTTAGAATAATTGAAGAAAAAAATGGAAGCAAAAACATAGACAATTGAATCAATATGAATTATCCAATTAGGTCACACAACATAAAACCTTACACCAATGTTGGTTAATGCAAGTTTTTATAATAAAACACACAATGATCAAAGAGAAAGTATTCAACTAAAAAGTAAGTGCTAATTAAGTGGTCATCTTGAGTGTTATTAGATTATTATAAAGTGTTGTTCTAAGTGTGATAGGGATTTGGCTGAAAATAAGAAACTAGAAAGCAATCTATGTCTAGTTTCAAGATGTTTAGGCTAAAAGGGATCTATGTTGGCAATGGTACTAGATTGGTATTGGGGATTACCCACTCACTTCATAATTACATAGTGATAAGGGTGTCAAGTGCCTTGCTAATATATACCATTAACCACATATTTATACTTGGAAAAAAAACCAAGTTGACTTCCCCCTTAGTGATGAAATCCAAGTAGGTAGGCCTTATGAAGACTGATATTAAACGTGTTTTGAATATTGTGTTATTTGGTAGTGTGTGAAAAAGAATTAAATAGTTTAACTATAATGGTAATTTGAAAAACCACATAATTAGATTGTGTGAGCTACTCTAAGCATGCAAACAACTTAGAATGAAAGTGTGAATTCATTACTACAAAATAATTGTTAATTTCCAAATTTAGAATAATATAGGTCAATTCAGTCAACATTTCATGAAAATAGTATAGAACAGAGTCGACTGGGTTTCTATTATTTTGTAGAAGTAAGAGTATTTAATAATAGAGTCGATCGGATTGACTTAGTCTTTTAGACAAAAGACAAGCTATATAATTAAGTTGACTAAGTTAACTTAGTTTTTTGTAGGGTTGAAATTTTTAAGGCTTCTAAATTATAAAAAACAAAATTGAAATGAATTACTAAAATTAATGAGAGAAAGAGAGGAACCTTGGTGGGTTGGAAGATGATTAGGATTGTAAATTTTATGCTAAAGTACCTTAAATGTTACTTTCAAATTTTGTAAACTAAGTTGACTAATTTGACTTAGTTCTACAAAACTCTTTGTGTTGAAGAAATATAAGATGATTAGGTCAACCTATATGACCTAGTTTGCTGATCTAGATGCTAATTGAGATACTAAGTTAGCCTATTCAACCTAGTTTTTTAATTTAGATGATGATTGAAAGACTAAATTGACCTATTTGACCTAGTTTGTTGATCTAGATGTTGGTAGTGTGAATAAGATGATATAGTTGACATGTTCAACCTTGTATTCTTATCTAAGAATAAAGAAAAGTATCATGTCAACCTATTTAACCCACTAACCTATATCTGATGAAGACCTACATAGATATAACAAAGTCATTTTTATATAATTGTGTGTTAAACATGGGCATAAAAAGTTAGAACTATACTGACTGGTTAGATATACTATCACAAATATATATAAATAATAATATGATATAAATTAAATTAAATATTGAAAGAAAACCTTAAGGTTTAGATTCATGTTGAGTTCACCAAAATGTATGCAATGGGAAATGTAGTAGATCTATAAATTAATCCTAACTTAGAGAAGATAAATCCTACTTACATTTCCAATTAGGGATATATTAAATAATCAGGGTCCTAACCAATATGCATCTACTACACCTAATAAATGGATCTCTTAGCATAATAATATCACTATGGAGGGTTCCAAATCCTCTAGTAAAATAAAACTATGCAATAACCCTAACTAGCTCCTAAGTTTTCATATTCACAAAACTAATAAAAAGTAAAGTAAGATCTAATCTATTGCTCACCAAAGCTTGTGGCACAAAGTGGGGGTTAGTAAACATTAAAATTAAATATGCATAAGAGAATCCTATTTAATCTATGTATAGATAAAACCTTAATATATGGAGAGAGCAATATTATTAAAAAACCATTACTTATGATACTTCTATCTACTAAGAGAGGATCAAAGTTAGAGATACATACCTTAAATATAAACCCATCAAGACTCAATCTCTCCCTTGGAAAAAGGTTTTTAAAAATATTTTTTTATGGTTTTTAAGGATCACTAAGAAAGGCCAGAGTATCCAAGACTTCTCCATAATAAAACATTCTTCTCCAAATAGAAACCTTAAGCTAAGAATCCTCAAGTAGAATGGTGGAAGAGCATATTATAAAGAAGTGAAAATGAATAATTAACTCTTTATGTATCTTTAAGAATGGATAAATGGATATGTTTATATAAGTGTATCTAACCCTAAACCCTTCAACATGTTTAGGCTGACAAGGTTGACCCGATCGACCTAATATCCTAATTGTCAAAAACAAACTAGGTTGACTAGGGCCCAACCTAGTCCCTAATAAGCTTTGTCAATAAGGATACAAGGTCAATGTGACTAACTATGTCATGTAAACTATAAAAGAGTGGTTTAGTTTAGCAAAAGGGATAATAAAGGTGGTAAATTACTAGAGGAGGGTGCAAATTAGGAGGAAAAGCTTAGGTGAATGTTTTTAGGAGTTGGTTGGATTGATGATAAGTAGAAATAAGGGACAATAATTATATGAATTAATAATGTGTTAGAGGTAAAATAAATGAGAGGGGGTGAATTAGTGAGCCCAAATAATCTAACTTCAATTTCAATATTTGTAAACACTTAACTAGTTCCCAAAAGCATTCATGAAGCATACACATCATTCATAACAAAGAGTAAGAGAGAAATTGTAAGATCAATCACATAACACATGACATACATAGGAAACCCTATTAGGGGAGCAAACCCATTGGAAATTATAATTAGACTACTATCCTATAATAAAAAATAAATAATTTAGACTAGCTATAACTGATTAAGGAAATATAATCCCTATTTAATGAGACTATAATCCTATAAGGTGCTACAACACCTATCTAGTTGAATTACAATAACAACCAAAATTTTTGTAAGTTTCACCTTGTAAGGAGGCTAAAACTCACATAGATGATGATCTACCACAACAAAACCTATGGACACATCCACATATGAACTAATGCCTTCAACACCTGATGCTGGACCTCTATTTATCACTCTTCACCTTCACTCACACTCAATCTACAAGAGCACTATTTTGCTAATAGAATTATGACCTACATGTCATAAAAATAGTCATTAATTTTTTCTTCTCTTCAAACCATCCATAGGGCACTCTACCCTTTTTTCTCTCCATAATTCACACACATAAACCTTTTTCAAACATCTCTCAAGTCTCTTACATAAAGTCTTCCTCCAAGTCTATAAACCAACACATTTGGTTTCACTATTTATAGAGAAAACATGATAATCAATACCTTGGTTGGGAATTAGGCATGCCTTAATCCTAACTCATCTCTCACATCAAGACATGACTAAAAAAAACATTCATAGGTCATCTATAGCATCTATGGGTCACCCTTAAGGAACTACACCTTTCAATTAGGCCCTTGTAGCCCTTATAGGTCTCATGTGAACCCATTCACTCCTTTAGAACTTTATTAAAAAAATAAGAACACAAAATCACTACAAAAATCATTAACCAATTCTATATGATCTATATGTCCCATTTAAGTACCAACAACCAAAATAGTACCCTTCTACTTAAGCATAATTTGGCCAAACAACATTTTACCATTAATGAATACATAATTGACTTCTAAACCTTTATTAATACTACATATGATTATTCAAACCTTCATAATTAAAAATAATAATCCTCGTGGATTATAAATCACTCAAAAATATCCAATTCATCAAGAAATATCAAAAAAATCTTGAACAATCTTCTCAAGTCACTTACAATCCATGCAAGAACTCACAATCAACTTTGAACCTTAATATCTTTAACTGTACATATTTAAAAATATTCAAATTAGGTTAATTGGATGCACTATGGATTGATTTTCATCTTTGATTTTTAAAACATGGCCAAATTTTTCTTTTATCAAATGATATGGTCCAAAAAACACATACTATTTTTTTCTTGTTAAATTTGAATATTTAAATGCAAACGGTCATAGTTAAACCTCGAACACTTTACTCGCATATCAAGTCCTCCTTACTCATATTAAATATAAACCATAAATATTATTTTATGAATATCAATCTTTAACACATATTCCACCAAAGACAAATATTAAACCTTAAACATGTTGATGTTATCTCATGCAATCTTGTAATGTTGACTCATCACACATTATTGATCTCTGTGGATCAATCCGATCCTTATCATGTGGCGCTCACTATTCAATGTTACTAAAAAACCTTGTGATCATGAAACTTGGTAAAATATCACTACGTCTTAACTTATTTGATTAACATTCTCTATTTATGTTTCTCAAATTTTAACTTGTGCAAAAATGACTATGAGAACCTTGCTTATCTGTCTAGAAGGCCAATGTTGCACAGTCATATCTTTTACCTTGCTCATTTGCATGCTTTCAAATTTAGAAAAAAATATATCATCACATAGGATAATACAAACATGTGAAAAAATTATATTGGAACCCTCACATGTGTGAGATATAATTATATTAAAATTCTCACTCATATTTTTCTACCACAAAGCCAACTATGTCAAAAACTTGTCTAGAAGGCCAACTTTGAACATGCATATCTTTTGTCATGCTTTGGTGCTTGACCTAAAAATTATAAAAAATAAACTAGGAATAAAAATAAATAAACCTATATGATCAAACTCTCATTAAATTTCCACACGTTTGAGATATGATACCATCAAAATGCTTACTTTGCTCTTCTTGCCATATTGCAAATTTGGCTAAGTGTGGGAAAACATTGTTAAAATGCCTGGGAGACCAAATTTTCCCTTTCATATATTTTGACATGCTTAGGTACATTATCTAAAATTTATCACAAATCAAATAGGGAATAATATAATCAAAAACATATGACAAACTCCCCTTGACTCATCTATGCATGGTAATGGTGATGTCATCAAAATTCCTACTCAAATTTTCTACCACTGAACCCAAAATATCTAGATGAAAACTATGGACTACTAGATGAATTAAAAATTTGAACACAAGAACTAAAAGCTTATAAAATATCTTAGATACCTATTTTACATGATAAAAACTCCATACTCATCCTTGAACATCTCTAATCATGCCAAAACTAAAGATCAACCAAGCCAACTTTAAGCACACTAAGACAAACACATTGCACACTTTATAATTATTACTTAGGATATCAAAGCACTTAATCCACTCACCAGAACACCTCTATGACATCACCATGAAAAATATCAAGCAATATCCCCCTTTTTCATTGATGTCAACAACCATCACATATAGCAGTATATAGCTCACCTTCCTTCTCTCTCTTCAAGCACTCTCACAATAAGAACTCCCCCCATTTGAAACAATGAAAAAGTGGGAGAAAAATAATATTGAGGACCTTGAAATAATACTAAAAATAGAGGATCATCTTTGAAAGATGATATAAACTCCCCCTTACCTTGAGCCTACCTCTTCTTGTCTTAACAAACTTCCTCTTGCTCTATGCCAACACTCTCTTCGACCAAACACTGTAATCAATGAAGGAAGAACACACAAAATAATAAAAATGATGTACATCACTAAGAAACATTTGATATGGACTCAAAATAAGATCTATAAGCCATTTCACCTTTTGAGCATCTTTAGATCTCCATACACCATGAAGAACCACCACACATGCTTATTAGCTTTCTCTCTCAAGCTACCACAAGGACCACTAATAGAACTTCATGCCAATCACCAAATAGAAAAAATACTCTAAAATAACTTAATAAATCTCTTTGAAAAAAACATACTTTTATCTTTTGGAAAAACTAAACAAAGAGCACTCTTCTTCAAACTAAGCCTATCTAACCTCCCTTTAACCCTACTTAAGAACTTTCAGAGCCTACAATTTTTAGTATACACATCTTTAGGACATAAAAATTCATATCTAGATCAATCTCATATGTACCATTAACAACACTAATTTCATCGCTACTCTCATCTTGTGAAATATACTTCCTTCACAAACCTACTAGCCAATTAGCCCTCCATAATGATAAAAACTTGAATAACTTGAGAACCACAAACCTTAAAATCTCTATGAAACTTATTTTGACAACCCATTTATCCCATTCACCTTATTACAAATCCTCAAACCTCAAATCATAAGGAAAACTACTTTTCTAGAATAGCCCAAGACCCTATAATTTTAAAACAAATAAAGTCAACAAACCTCCTTCTGGTCAACTCACACCTCTAAAAACTTCTTCCACACCTAAATAAACCTATCACACACTTTTGTACCTAGATTTTAGCCTTAAAACCTTTGGGAATATTGACTTATTATAACTCTTTTAGGCCTACTTTCCCTTAAGCCAATAAACTAAGAAAACTGAGAGCACACAAAAATATCTTCAATTAACACAAACATACCTTCAAACCTAAAAGACACATAGATTACATCAAAAATAAATTCATATACCTTTTTGATCATCAAAATTTCTTCTCCATAAGAAAATATGTCTCCTAAGAAGCATAGGAAGATACACCCTACTTCATAATGTAGTCAAACAATGTGAAATCAGGAGTTTCTCACAACTCCTCATACGCCTTCTTCTCCTTGGTCATCTGATACTTATATTTATTATTATTCTTCTTAGGCTTAAGAGAAGAAACATTCTCAACCACCACAATATTTTACATCTCTTCTAATATTGAATTGGCAATACATGGAGATAACAAACATTCATGACATACCTTTTCATCTAAAATCCACCTTGTAGTTTGAAACCTCATCACTAGGCATGTATAATTGATGATATTTTCATGATATATGCTCAACAACAATATGATGTTCACTTGGATCCATACACACCTCAAAAAAAGCCTCAACTAGTATCTTGGTCTTCTTTTTGAGCTGGATCTCTTTATTCTCGACATGAGTAGATAATGAGAGCCCTTGGCACTCTTCAACTTATAAAGCATTCTTCACCATAGAAAATAGATTACTTGGACTTTCAAACTCATCATGACTTAGACTTGTCAACTTTGTATTCCATGTGTTAACTCACCTTCTTATTTATAGCCTAGCATCCTAATTAAATATGTTTTGTTTTGTAGAGCTTTGCTTTCAGTATCTAGTAATGTGTCCTCTCTATTAACAATTGTAACACAAAATACATTTTACAAGAAACATATCTTGCCTTACCTTATTTGGAAATAAATTTTCAATGTGTCTTATGTCATGATAATTAAAGCACTTAACTCTATTCCCACATTTTGACTAATGACCCCCATCATAGTTCCATGCAAACTCAATTCTAATAGGTCTCTTGCATTCTCTAGCTCTATACCCTAATTGATTAAATATGTAATAGTAAAAATTGAATCTTGAATACCTCACAAAATTAGGTTGTTTGATCTGATTTTTATTCATTTTTCTAGTACTTTCATTCTTTTTTTGATAATTTGTCTTCAAATACTTATCCACCTTAATTTTATTGATATTCATTTCAACTTGAGTAGAAACTTTGGGATCTTCATTAAAACCCAATATAGATCTATCACTAGATGATTTTTGACTCTTTAGGAGATCATCTAGATCATTATAAATTTTATCAAACTTTACAAATTATTTAACCTTACTTGTAGATTTCTCTAACTCATGTTTCAAAGACACAATCTCATAAGCATACCTTGAGCATTCTTCTTCTTTGTCTCTTATAATTTTAGACATAAATTCTAACTTAGAATTAAGAAACATGACAACACCTTCATGCTCCCTAGATTCTTTGACCAATATTGACTCAAATACACTAAATTTATCCTCATATTCCTTGAGTTTATGTCACATCTTCTTATTGATCTTCTTCTCAATATTTAGTTCTTTAAGATAATTCATCAATACAGTCTCACATTCCACCTCATCTTCATCATTATGTGAATCACTCCAAGTAGACTCGTTTTGATGTGAGAAAATTCCTTCCTTATCCATGAATAGAGCTTCATCTTAAATAGGACCATCATCTTCATGATCATATTCTGAGTCACTATCTTCACTCTCATCTAATGAGCTATAATCTTCTTTGGAGTAGAGACTCTTCTTATTCTTGAAGGACTTCTTGTTGTTATACTTTCTCAATAATTTCTTCTTGTATTAATCTTGGCCTTTATCATGCTCTTCATCACCATTAATTTCATGCTTATAAGGTAATTTATGAGTAAAATGTCCTATCTCTTCACAATTAAAACATTTAAAGGGCAGTTTACCATTATACATACCTGAGCATGTGTTCAATTTCCTAGTAATCAAATCAATTAGTTCATCCTCATAAATATTATAAATGTCATCCTCCTTGGGTTTCTTACCTTGGAAATTCTTCTTAGGCTTCATATTAGTCTTGAATTCAACTTCATTATTTGGTGGTATGTCATCATTTACTCTCATCTCATATGTAGTAAGGGTGTCATGTAATTAATCCATCTTAAAGTAAGTAAGATCATGAATTTACTATATAGCAGATACTTTTGGATAAAAATTGAGAGATAGAGACCTTAATACCTTTTGGATTATAGTATCCTCTTCATGATTCTCTCCAAGAACTTTGATTATGCTCATAGTCTCATCAACTCTCTATAGAAAGGATGCCACATAATCTTCTTCCTTTATCTTGAGACTTTAAAATTACCTTCTATGAGTCTAAAAATTAGCAAGTTTGACCTTTTAACTCCTTAAAAAATGATCTATATTTTGTCTCATAACTATTTAGTCTATTTACAATGGATTACCTTGGTGTATTTAGTCTTTGAAAGAACACAAGTTGTAGCATTCATTGCCTGAGAATTGTTCTCAAATAACTTCTTGTATACAACACTATATGGAGGAGTAATAGAAGTAACATAACCATCCATAATATATTGACATAAATCAAACCCTAAGGACATAATGTATGTCCTCATCCTTGTACTCTAAAAAGCATAATTGGATCCATTGAACATCAGTGCTTGCTTAGTATAGAAACCTCCTTGATGACTACCCATATTGTACCTTGAATCACCTTCAAGTTATTAATCCTTTACCAAAGGAATTACTCTGATACCAATTATTAGAGGTAAAATCCTGATAATGAGGGTGAATCAGTGAGCCCAAATAATCCAACTTTAATTTAAATCTTTACAAACACTTAACTAGTTACCATAATCATTCATGAAGCGTACACATCATTCATAGTAAAGATTAAGAGAGGCATTTCAAGATCAATCACATAACACATGACATACATGGGAAACCCTCTTGGGGGAGAAAACCCACTAAAAATTTCAATTGGAATACTATCCTATAATAAAAATAACTGATTTAGACCAATTTCAACTGACCGAGGAACTAAAATACCTATTTAGTGAGACTATAATCCCACAAGGTGCCACAACACCTATCTAGTTGAGCTATAACAACAATTAAAATTTTAGAAAGTCTCACCTTATAAGGAGGATTCAACCCCATTATATTATAATCTACCATAGTCACCTATAGACACATCCACCTATAAATTGATGTATTTAACACTTGATGATGTACCTTTGCTTATCACTCTTCACCTTCTCTCACACTCAATTTGCAAGATCACTATTCTACAAATAGAATTATGACTTATAAGTCATATAAATAGTCCTCAATATATTTTTATCTTCAAACCATTCAAAAGGAACTCTACCCATCCTTCTCTCCATAAGTCACACAAACTCAAACCTCTCTCAAGTCCCTCACACAAAGTCTTCTCCCAAGTCTAGAAACTAAAACATTTGGTTTCACTATTTATAGATCAAACATGATAATCACTACCTTGGTTAGCTATTAGGCATGCCTTAATCCTTAAGGAATCTCTCACATTAATACATGGATAAAAAATAATCTTCATAGGTCATCCATAGTATCTATGGGTCACCTTTAAGTAACTACACCTTTCAATTAGGCCCTTGTAGCCCTTATAGGTCTCATGTGAACCCATTCACTCCTTTAGAAGTTAATAAAATAATAATAACATAGAACCACTAAAAAAATCATGGAACCATTAAATACAATCTATAAGTCCCCCTTAAGTACCAAAAACCAACATATTACCCTTCTACTTAAGCATAATTTACTCAAATAACATTCTATGCACACAATCACCATGAATGAATACACAAGCAACTTATAAAAATTTGTTAATACTTCATATGATTGGTTAAGCCTTAATAATGTAGAAAAATAATCTTCATGTATTATAAAACACTCCCTAATATCCAAATCATTTATATATATCTAAATAATATCAAATCAAGCTTTAAAAATCTTCTCGGGTCACTTATAGTCTATGCATGAACACATAATCAACTTTGAACGTTAATATCTTCGACTGTACATAATTATAGATATTTAAATTATGTTAATTAAATGTGCCATGGAGTCATTTTAATCTTTTATTTTTATATCATTGGAAAATTATTCCTTGATCAAAATATATGGTCCAAAAACCATAGACTAGTTTTTCTCTTGTTAAATTTGAATATTTAAATGCAAATTATCACAATTAAACCTTGAACACTTTGCTCACATCTCAAGTACTCCCTGATTAGATTAAATATGTATTTTAGATCTTATTATATTAATCTCAATCTTTAACATACATTCTATGAAATCCAAACATTAAAGCTTGAACACATTGACCTCATCTCGTGTAATCTTGCAATGTTGACTCATCATGCACCATTGATCTCTTTTGATTAGTCAGGTCCTTATCATGTAGAATTCACCATTTGATCTTGCTCAAAACCCCCATGATCATGACACTTGGCACCATATCATTTCTTCTTGACTTCTTTGAGTAACATGCTCTGTTGATGTTTCTCAAAATTTAACTTGTACAAAAATGACCAAGTATGGGAACCTTGTTTATCTTCCTAGAAGGCCAACTTTGAACAGTCATATCTTTTACCTCTCTCACTCGTATGTTCTCAAATTTGGAAAAAATGATATCCTCACATAGGATAATACAAACATGTGACAAAATTATCATATAACCCTCACAAATGTGAGATATAATGATATTAAAATTCTCACTCAGATTTTTCTACCACAAAGCCAACTATGTCAAAAACTTGTTTGGAAGGCCAACTTTGAACATGAATATATTTTATCATGCTTTGGTGCTTGACCTAAAAATTAAATAAAATCACATAGACATAAAAATAAACAAACCCATATGATCACATTCACGTGAAATGTCCACATGTGTGATATATTTTACCATCAAAATGCTTACTTGGCTCTTCTTGCCATATTGCAAATTTGGTGAAGTATGGAAAAACATTGTCAAAATGCCTAGGAGCCTAAATTTGATGTTGAATATACTTTTATGCACTTTGTGCATGATATGAAATTTAACACAAATCAACTAACGAATATTTTTATCATGATCATATGATCAAATCCCTTTGACTCATCCACATGTGATAATGGTGATGTCATCAAACTGCCTACTAAGTTTTTTTACCATCGAACCCAAAATATATAGATGAAAATTATAGACTACCAAATGAATTCCACTTATTCACATAAAAAATCAAATCTTATAAAACATATTAGGGACATCTTTCACATCCTCAATACTCTATACTCATCCCTAAACATCTCTAATCATGCCAACATTAAAGATCAACCAAGCCAACTTTAAGCACACTAGGACAAGCACATTGCACACTTTGTCATTGTTACATAGGCTATCAAAGCTCTTCATCCACTCACCAGAACACCTCTATGACATCATTGTGAAAAATTTCAAACATAATGGTCTACCCACCCCTTTCTTAGTGCACCCCTTAGGGTATACACTCAAATAAATTGAGACTTGACAAGTTCCTTAAAGATAGAAAGCATCAACAATTGATAAAATTTGAAAATATTATGTGTATAAAACAACTGTTAGGACATAATAACGATTCATGATTTCATTCCCACTCATAATAGCATAAATATATATGTTCATAATTACCTCTATTTAACCAGTGATTCACTTTTGTGGGGAGATTTCTCTTCCCATAGGGTCAAATATCTTGTTATAAATAAAGCAAACCACTATAAACCCATCTTATCTTTCCATAATAACCATAATAACATCAAAATAGTCATGTAGGATAATAAAATAACAAACCCTACCTCTTAACTACTTTTGTTGAATATTTTCCTTTTATTTTCTTCAATCCTCTCTTTGTCGACCTCATAAAATGTTAGAACCTCACTAGGTTTAACTTGAAAATGGTAATTTTTTAAATTTTACTTTAATAATCTAAACTAGATTATTCCTAATTAAGTTAAGTTAATTGATATTTAACTAAATGCATCTTATTTAAATATTTGGTTATGATTCATTTAGATAATGATCAGATCAACACATTCAACATAATTACAGATTCAATCCAACACAAAATGTTTAAGCTCAGTCTAGTCATTTTACTCATATTAAACCCATGACCATAAAATAATGAAACACTTGTGTATATTTTTAAAATAATCTAAATCTAGATTTCTAGGTAATTGATTAAATTAACATATAGACCACCAATAATTCTTTTATACACATTTGACCAGATATTATATTAATCAACACTTATATCCATCCAAATAAATAGTAATACACAACCATTTCAAACTTATAATTAAATAACTACACAACCCTTTGATAATATTTACAAACCCCAGTTTTAATTTCAAAACCTAATGAACATTCAATTATTTTGTATATCTCCAAAATGTCTATGATTTCTAAATATTAGTCATCTAATAGTTTTTTATACACACAAAGATCTACATGATCGAATCAAATTAAAACCCTAATTTATTCTTAATGCCAAACTAACCAAAATTCAAATGTAACCTCCATTCATTTTGTTTAAACCAAATCACATAGTCCTTTGATAAAATGGTATTACACCATTATTCAACACAATAATAACAATTAAAAAGAACCACAATCATAATAATCATTCATTATTTCATTCCCATTTATAATATCCTAAATATCTATGTTTATGGTTGCCTCTATCGAACTAGTGATTCGCTTTTATGGGGAGATTTCTCTTCCCACATGGTTAAATCCCTAACTATAAACAGATAAATCTAGTATAACACCCACTTACCATTTGATAGTAACCAAAATAACATCAACATAGGCATTTAGAATAAAATATAATAAAACCTACCTCTTGAATACTTTTGATGAATACTTTCCTTTGAATTTATTCAATCCTCTCTCTGTCAACCACAACCTCCTCTCTTTTCACACACCCCATCTTATTTTTATTATTTTATACTATAGTATACATGCCATACAAAAAACCCTAATCTCATGGAAAACCCTTCTCCCTTAACTTCCCAAGAAATACTTGCCATAACACCAAAAATTCTTGACATGCTTCAACAACTCACAACTCGACTACCAAAAAACACATAGTCAAGTACTATCCCCCAATTTGACTTGTAGTTACATCATAACTTCCAAAGTTTAATGGCTTAACCAAGCAAATAAAAAACCAAATGATCACTCCAAATTAGGGTTTACATCATTTTATACCAATAAACATAATATTTATGTTTAATAAGAACTCGAATACCTATCTAAACTTTAAACATTAAACAATCCAAGATTCATACCTAGTTAACCTTTGATATTTAAAACTATGTCACCCTAGGTACTACCATAGTCACTTTCACCTAGGTTTAGGTTAGATAATTTTTATAAAATCATCTTTTTATGTGATCAACAATGTAATTTATTTATATGCCATGTATAATCTTTAATAATAATACTTTTATACTGAATGATTGTAGGTATATGCCTATACAAAGTCACAAAGTTAATAATTCATAAGTATAGTCATCTAAAGACAAATATATAACTATCATAATACATAATGGTAATAACACAATAATATTATTAAACATTATCAACTAAAATTAATATCAAAATAACATCCAAACATAGATCAAATTGAATCAATATGATCAAGCACGAAGTAACAAAACATGACTAAAATTTTAACATAATACATAATTATTCACTAACAAATAATCATGCATTTATTTTTACAACATGGTGCATGTAGGGTTCCCTATTAAATCTCTAAAAATTCTACATATTCATGTATAATAACCTCCTTGATGATACTCTCCCTCCATATATGTCTAGCGAGTGGACTTTCTTCTACATCAACCTCACAAATGTAAATGGTAGTTAGCTTGCATCAATAATAATCAATAAAAATGTTTCTAAAGTGTAATAATATTTAATGATCATAATCCACATACATATAAAACTCATGTACATCTAATAAATGAAGTAATGAGTCACACCAATAGTCATTATATGTCTATCCATACATCATTTATAGTCAGTATATTTCCATCCATACATCATCATAAATTAAAATAGTTTGATACAATAATAATTAAACAACATTAACCCCATTACTATCTATTTAATAAGTGAATCAAATTTAGTGAGTAAATTAGGATTTAAGAGCTTAACAAACAACATAAACTAATTACCAATGACCCCAAGGTGGGTCATAACATTAAACAACCTAAGCACATACCCAAGCCAAATTTTGATATCATAACAATACCAAAGGAAAAAAACAATGACAAAATTCCTTCAATGCCTATATCTTAATGCACATACCCATATCATAGACCACATAAAACATGTCCATAATTTCTTGTAATTATAACATGGCTTTTATTAAACAATAAGTCAAACATCATCAACATAATCAAATAAGGTGATAAGAATTCAACAATGAAAATGGCTGCAAATAAACAAGATAAATACATGACTAATTGCCCTATCAAAGCTGATAGTCATGGAGTTAATGAAAAACATAAGAAACTAGATTGATGAAAATGATGACATAGATAAGAAAACAACAATCACCAAACTAATTATGACACAATAAAGTGACAATTACCATAATTGATAACATGAAGTAAAGTGATGTTTGCACAAATGTCAAAATTGACTAAAATCAACCAATAATGAAATTGAACATAAAATTATAACACACAACATTTAAATTATTTAAACACATTGACTAAATTAATAGTACTATCAAGCTCAACTTTTACAAGTAAATTCATTATTTTATTTTTCACGGTATTTCTCCATGTTTCCCTACTACTCAGGTCTGAACATGACCTAGCACAAGTTCCTATCTATGTAATCAATAAATATACCATCAACAATATCTAGACATCTAAATACAATAACAATATTTAAATAACACATCTAACTAAATAATAAATTAGTACACATTAAGCATACATATACAATGTTGTATATAAAATGTATAAATAATTATCTCAATAAATCTAATAAAATATATCAATGTAGACCATAAAACTATAACACCACAATAGAGTAAACAAAACATGTTTCAAATAGTTCACAGCTAATCTATATCAACAAAATTAATTAAATGTAGGTTAAACATGGTTATGACAAATGATTGATATGAATCTTTGACTAGAGAATTTGATCCTTTCAAAGACATTTTATAATATTTTATGTGGTTTATAATAACTGAATACACAATTAATATTAAATACATCTCGATTAGGATGCAATTACTAGTATGAAATTATGTCTAAAGAATTATAATTTCTATGAATATTTCCTTTAGATAACCAAAATTTATGTTATCCAAGATAAACCCATATATTAGTTGTTATGTTTTAACCCTACCCACCCTAACCATCAGCTTGGGTGTGGGAAAACACTTTACAACAAGCATAAATAATTAAAATAGAGATACTCTTTGGATTTTAAGTTTTTACTAAATATTTTAATGTATGTGTTTTAACCTTTTAGGGTTTTACACAAGTAATTACTATGTTTGGTTAAAGGGTTGAGATGTATAAATTAGTTAAATACTATGCAATAATTAAGCACTCATTTGTTATGTATTTTGACCTCCTTTGAATTTATAAAAATAGTAATAAATATGCTTAAATATATACTTATTTATAAAGTTACTATTGTGGATGATTTGGGTTCTAAAAACTAGGTTTTGGATAGTTTTGAGTGTCATCAACATGATTATGGGATCTTTTTGCTCACAAGATAGTAGTTCCCCACTTGGATAGTAGCACCATGTTACTATAGTTTCCTAAATTTTTTGCTAATGTCCCCTTTTTAGGACTATTCTTATTTTCTGGGAGTACTTGTGCCTATGTTTTTAGGTCTTATTCGTATATGTATAAAATCTATAACTCTATGTTATGGCTAAAAAACCTGATTTAACATGCAAACCCTAATCATAATTAAAAATATGGAATGATAAATAATCATGTGTTGTTTATTAGGATAGTATATGCATCCTCAACACCCCGTTATGAATATATTTGCCTATATACCAATACTTTGAAGAGGGATCAAGATTGGTGTAGTTATCCCACGTAATGATTGATGCAAGTGCAAGTGAATGTTAGAATGAGAGTGGAATCGGATGCCTTGAATGTGATTGAGATTTGAAATGTTTTAAATCTATATTTAGGTTTATTATAGATTGTAGTATGCATAAGTAGGGTAGAATAGGAATAAAATACCTTAATTTTTCTCAACTTTTCTTTTGTTTTGAATAGGCTTTTGCATCTATTTTCCATCTAGTAAATAGAGTTCAAATAGTTTTGTATTTATAAATTGTGTGAATATAAAAATGTACTTAGGCTAAACTTAGGAGGGGAATACATTTGGGAAAGTATTTGTTCAGGAGAGTTAGGGAAAAATATAGTAGTGCCCAGTTTAGGACACTAGTGTTATGTGGTTGTAGTGTCCCAAATGTGGCACTAATGTCCACCTAAAATACTACTAGGAAAATTGGGTTAGGATTTGAAAAATTTGTCCTAGGACTATGTTTTGGCTAACTATAAATGTTTTTGGTCTACACAATGGATAGAAAAGTGTGTCTAAGGCTCTAGGATAGGTCTATCGATAATCTTAGAATAGGCTAACTCAAGCAACACCCTCAACATCTAAATACCACTTTTACATGATTACATTTTCCCCTAATTCATTATAGAAATTCAATAAATTGAAATGACTAGTATAAAGGAAAATAATCATGCCTAGACTTACTTAGGATGTGAATCTTGTATAGTTAATTATTAGTAGGCAAATTTGGGTATGTGTATGTGAAACATGATCCAAAAAAATGACTTGTAAAAAAATGTAAAATTCAATCCTTACTTAAGATATTATCAAAATCAAAAGACTATGATGAATAAAGTAACAGAGTAAAGTTGAGTAAAGAGAGAAATAATGAATACAACTTGTTGGGTATGTAGACTAATGCATGAACCTAGTGAAAACCTATGTGTGTGAATGTACATGGCGATAAAATAATTGAATATCTTGGATTGATTTGATATCTACTCAATTCTCATATGGGTAGATCAAGAAATCAATCTGATTTTGACTCCATCATTTCCCCCCCTTGCTTAGTGGATCATGCTAGGTGAATAACTTAGATAAGATTATAAGTGTGTCTAACCCTATCATGTGTGTGGCTCAAAAAATTAAGTATAATATGACTTCATCATTACCAAACTTGAATTATATGCATCTAAAACTAAACTACACAAAGTGTTGAAAATATATAATTGTGTATGTCAACTTCATGGCCACTTAGTACATTAGGTAGCTCTGGGTCACTTAGGAATGCTAACCAATTTAGATGGAGTAAGGCATAAATATAGTGGCAACCTATAATATGATGTCAAGTGTATATAGTGTAGATAATTACATGGATTTTATGATTGCATCTGATTAACATATGTGTAGCTGAGTATATGGAAACTATGGCATGCACCTTCCCCCAATCTTATATCTGAGTATACTAAATACGAATTGAGTATGAAATAATTGAATCTATGTAACTAAATAGAATTTTGGAGTGAATTATTCCCCCAAATATAATCAATAGGTATTAACTAAGATATAATGAGTGTATCTAAGCAAAAGGTAAACATAACTATCAAACTTGTGATGGTATCTATGCAAATTTATATTATACTTGGTGTACTAATCTAGTTAATTTGGACTATCATGAAGTTGAGGGTACTATTAAATAACACATTTTAGTGGATAATAGTGCCCTATGGTTCTAATGTATCAATCTAGGTGCTAATTTATATTGTCTGAGTCTCTATTTTTTTCTTATGTTTTTGCTTGAGTCTGATTTCTAAAACTAAGCCTTTGTGTTGATTTTTTTTGTGAATAACAAAGTAGGAGCCTAATATCCATTAAAAACCCATATGAATTCCCCCTCTTTATAGGGTATTTATGAAACCTATGTAATAATTTCCCTCAAAATAAATATCTCTATAAAATGTGTTAACCGAAGCATGTGCATTATATTCCAATACAATGTACAAACATAACATCAAAATGTAAATGAATATGAGCATAAGTAGGTAATGTAATATGCATGTTGTAATCTAACATTGTACAAGGATATAAAGATATATGTAATCATTGTGTATAGAAAAAAAACTAAGTAACTACCTAGGGGATAAGGCATGACACCCATCATGAAAACTAATTAGGAATAGTAGATGTATGAGGTCCCTTGTGGCATCTAAAAATAGTGTGGGTGTAATAATCAAATACAATTGTCGTAGTGAATAATCATACAAGTAAGCATACATACAAACACATGAGGCACACAAAAGTAGGCTAGTGAGCCATAATACAAGGGATCTAGGCACATGTCACTAAATATAAGAATGAAGACATACAATGACATGTTCAAATATCCACATGCACAAGAAATAGACAATTTGGATTAGAGATACATAAAAAGACATTCAAATGTTCATATATAGAAAAAATAAAGCACACACAAGGGACACAGGCACATGTCCAAGGCATAAAAATAGAGAAGTGATGTAGAACTAAAGAAAAATGGCATATTCAATTCCCTCAAAGATGGAGGAACATAATAAATAGAATCAAATCTAATCTATGAAACACTATAAATGAGATTATGTATAATTATGTAGTATATATTTGTGTAAATGCTAAGATGTGCATATATCAAGTCTAACTAGTGATATTTGCAAAATATATGAGTAATGAGTAGAATGATCAATATCAAGATAAATCAATGCATGAACTAGAATGTATAATATGTAAAAATATAACCTGATAGTAGAAACTATGTAAGAAATGACCATGAGTGGGTGGGTGGATGTATCAAACATATAAACCTGGATCAGTACATATTCCCCAAGTGGGTATATGATGTCTAGTTTGGATCATCATAGTAGATCGGAGTCCTATATATAATCTACTAGGAATAAAAAAGAAGTGAAGCATATGTGTATGATAAAACTGACTCTAATAAGATAGATATCAATATGTAATATCTGAAAAGTAGTATAAATGTAAGCATAACAATACATACAATCTATAAATTCTATGTTATTTAAATATTTATTTATTTTGACATGTTATATTTATTTTATGTTTTTTGTGTATAAGTTACATACAAGAAAATGAAAATAAATTATGTACAAGGAGTGAGAGAGAGAATTAAGTATTTATAAGGTTAGGAACCATACTAACTAATTATTTTCATGGGAGACTCACTATCACTATAGACTATGTCAAAAATAGGAATGATAATCTCTCATGTAATTTGATTGCTATGCTATAATTGAATGTTGTTATAATAAGAATCTAAAAATTATTCATCATCAAAATCATAATAACCTAGAATGTTAGAGGGAATTTCCTAATGTTGTGGATTTGGCCTTTTTGGATTGTGTTTTAGAATATTGGTTTTGATTTTTCCCTTTAAAGCTATGCTTATTGTAGACATGTGGTGTTGTGGATGCTCTCTTGCTAGAAAGCCTTGTTTGAGAATGTTTATTGGTTGAGCGTGATTCTGACTCTACAACATAAGATATTTCTATTTCTATAACATGTACTATGTATTTGGATGTTTTACCTTGATAAATTGTATCTTTAATTGATTTTACTTAGGATGTTCAATAAACCCTAGACCTTGTTGACCAATATTATCAACTGCTAAAATAAGAGAAGTGATGCCTTGGGCATATTTTCCTAAACCTTAAACATGATAATCATACTATTGTATATACTTTTGACCAAACCCATACTATATTTAATGTTTAGACTCATTTTTGAGAGGTATATTTACCTGATTTATATGTATTTGTTATACTATTTCTTATTGTGATTATGATTTTAGAACCTTTTATTGTTCTAAGTTATGATTTGGTAACCATTTTGATATTATTTCTAACTTTGACCCTTTCTAATTGGTATATGTGCTAATGTATGTTGTTTATATTAATTGTCATTGTGTTAGTCATTTCTATCCATGATCTATTGTATTTTCCTTTTTAATTCTAAACATGAATCAATGTGGTGCCCATGCATTCTATGATATGAATAAAAATATCTGAATCTCCTCATTACATGTAGAGGACATAGGTTGACCAACTTAGCTTTAATAATTTCCCTCAGTCTCTCACTTAAACTCTTATTTTACCTTTGAGTGATTTTTGAATCACTAGTTGTAGATGTACTTGTTGTGATTTCATGTTCTAATATGTAACATTATTTGCCACAAATTGACTAGTTATATATGTATAAACATGATTTACACCATTGTGCCCCAGAGGCCTTTGTCTTGTAATTATTTTTTCCAATGTCATAATATTTTCATGTAGTATTTTATTTTTATTTTGTAAACCGATAATTGTCTTGATTATACTAATAATTTGACCACATAGAGTATCACAAGTGCAAACCCTAGCTATTTCTGATTTAACATGTAGGCACACACCTTGTAGGGAAGATATGCTAATAGGTTGAGTATGGGGAATAGTGAAATTGGTATAGGTTGCTTCATCTCATGGAGGAATGATAGCATGAACCTATTTAGAGGGAAAGTATCTATCACCCTCACGGAGATGAGGAAGAGAAGGAGATTATTTCCTATGCATAAGTTATAACATTGAAACTTGGAACATAGTTGTTATCTTATGTGTTAAATCCTCTATGTGTACAAGCATTTGGTTGTTAATATAATTACACATAGGAGAAAGATGACATGCTAGGAAATACAACATGTATTGAAATTGATATAAAACATCATCGATACATGTGTTTATGTCTTTTCTAAGTTTATTTTGAATTAAAGGAAACAAGCATGTAAATGAAAGCATTAAACTTTTCAACAAAAAGTGATTAATTTATTCTATCATTGTTATCATGATTATATGAAATTTAAATTACAAGATATATGGATCTAAAATTTGAGTATGAATAGAAAAATGATACAAAACCTAAGTGTGTCTAGGTTTAAGGTTTTTTGAATTTAGGTTTTTTTTTGTAATAATTTAAATTATATGTAAATAAGTTAAAACCCTAATATGAAAATTGATTTAATTTAGCTAGGTTGTCTAAAAAAATAAAAAAAATCATAAGTATGCAACCTTAAATTATTACACAAAAAAATGGATTAATTTAAGCTAGGGTTTGAATTAATATTCAGAGTAAGATGGGTTCACGAAATATTTTAACCATTTAGGGTTTTACACAAGTAATTAATGCATTTGGTTAAAGGTTTGAGATGTCTAAATAAGTCAAATAATATACAATAATTCATCACTAATATTATATGGATTTGACCTCCTTTGAATTATTTAAAAATGGTAATAAATATGTTTAAATAGAGATTATCTAGAAAGTGACTATCACAGATGAGCTAAGATCTAAAAAAATAGGTTTCAGATAGTTCTAAGTGTCATCAATAGGATTATAGGATCTGTTTGCTCAATGGACAATATAAACCCACCTAGATAGTAACACTATTTTATTTTAGTGTCCTTAAAGTGGCACTAGTGTCCCCTTTGCATGATTATTCTTAATTTATTGAATCACCTATGCCTATGATTTTAGGTCCTATTCTTACACACATAAAATTTGTAATTCTACATTGTGATTGGAAAACTTGATTTAGCATTCCAAAACTAATCCTCCTTGTAAGTATGGCATGATCAGTAATTGTGTGTTTATTAGTAGGTTAGATCAGATATCCTCAACACCACACTATGAAGAGATTTACCTACATACCAATACATTGAAGAGGGATCAAGTCTGATGTATTTATCCCACCTAATGCTCTATGAAAGTGCAAGTAAATGCTATAATGAGAGTAGAATTAGATGCCTTGAATGTGCTTGATATTTGAAATCTTTAAAATCTAGGTTTAGGGCTACTGTAGATGGTAGTATGTATAAGTAAGGAAAAATAGGAATTAAATACCTTAATTTTTCTCAACTTATCTTTTGTTTTGAATAGGATATTGCATCTATTTTACATTTAGTGAATAGAGGTCAAATAGTCATGTATTTATATAGATCTATAGATTTTAAAGATAAGAAAATGTACTTACAGCCAACCTTAGGATGGGCACACATTTGGAAAAGTATTTATTCAAGAAAGTTAGGGGAAAAGATAGTAGCACCCAGCTAGGGACACTAGTGCCATGTGGTTTTAGTGTCCCAAATGTGGTACTATTATCCTCCTGGTATATTATTGGACAAATTGGATTAGGATATGAGAAACTTATCCTAGGACCATGTTTTAGTTGACTACAACTATATGCGGTCTACATAATGGATGGAAAATTATGCATAAGGCTCTAGGATAGGTCTAGGGATAAGATAAGAATAGGTTAGCTCAAGAAACACCCTTAGCATCCAAATACCACTTCTAGGTGATTAAAATATGTGGAAGAGTTATTAATTTATTATAGCCACCTAAGTTCACTATATCATATCGTATTCTTAGATTTGTTAAAAAAATAATGTGACATGGTTATTTTCAACCTAAGATGTTATTTTACATAAAGGTATTATTCATTTAGATATTATATAAGTTGTATGTAACCTAGTATTTACAACTCCTTACCAATATATTTTCTACCTTTAGGAGTTCATATATTTTTGTAGTGATTGGTAGTCCATGCTAATTAGGTCTTAAATGCAAGTTGTTTACAACCTATGTTTTTATTTCTACTCATTATCATAAACTTAATGAGTTTTATCTTAATCTTAGTCTTTAATTCATGTTCTTACTATCCTTACCCTTCCTACCACTATATACCTTATAATGGGCTTGAAGAGTTATAAAATATGTTTTTTTTAAACTTGTGATATACCCTTTTTCTAACATGTTGAACCCTTAGAGTGTTTCCTTTAATAATTATTTATCATTGCTATATACTCTACCTCATTACTCAAATGTCCTAATTCATCCAAGATATGACCATATTAAATTTTATGTCATGTTTACATACTTGGGAAAAGAATATAATCCTCATAGCCTTACCTTATATACTTAGGTGGGACACTATGCTTTCCTAAGGCAAACACCTTATAAAAAACTTCCATATTGACTTAATAAAATACATTAGGGCTTAGGGTTATATATTACCTAAAATTTTAGGTTTATAGTTACGAGTTTCCCCATTATTTATTACATTCATTTTGGACATTAAAATTTGTTAGGTAGTTTTTAGACTTCATTTTTCTAGGTATTAACCTCAATATCCATATTAATGTATTTTACATAACCAAGTGTGATAAAATTTCTATGTAAGGTTTTAACAAAGAATAAAAATTCCTTTTCAAATGATAAACCCAAACATAATGAAATATAATAACTTATAGGATGTAATCTATTATTACATAATCATAACATATTTCATGAGTTTAACAATAACCAAAACCCCTAATTTCCTAATTAAGGTTTCCAATTACTTATAAGTTAAGTCCAATTACCTTTAAATTCTAGTTCAACCTGCATATCCTAAATAATCCTTAAAAATTATTCACCCTTTTACTTCTAGTCCTACCTAGTATATTATTTTATCTCTCTTTATTCTTTATCATAGGTGTATGAATATGCAATATTTGAGAAATTCAGATATTTTGTACATAAGGATCATCATTATCAATAGTAATAGATAAACCTATGTAAATTACATGTAGTTATAATTACTTTAAAACTACTTATGTGTAAATAAATTGATTCAAATCCAATAATAAGTATTTTCATGGATTTATTATTATGGTTTCACAACATTTAACACTCATTTTCATATCCTTTCCTATCTCCATGCCATCCAAGATGAACTATGTTTGCAACTAAGCCCAATGATGGAATTTCAACAATAAATATGAATTACATGTCGACCCTATTAACTAAATCAAGGTTATATAGTTAACATATGATTATTATTTTGGTTAGGGTGTTTTATTTCCCATCCCTTTCCACTTATAATTTATTTATTATGATATTAACATGATGTCATACCTTTTGGGTGTGGATTTTATGAGTTCCCTCCTTTATCATGTTTCTACCACCTTAGGTGGTATTTAATTTTACCTATTTATTTTATTACATAACCCCAAATACCTATTTTTATTATAAAATGATATTGAATCATTTATTTATTATCTAAATCAATTATGTAGTTATGATCATAAGGTGGTATAAGGAGGATATTGTCCCTTGTTGGGTTAAGTTATATAAATGACCTTTATTATGTTATATGGATATAATTTCGACCTAAAACTCAATATTTATATATTATAAAATAAACTTTACCTATTCTAGGTAAATAATGTTTTTATTTCCACATTATTTACACTTGGTGTAATCTACTACTCACAATACTATTGTTAATAACAATTTTGACCAAAACCATATAAGTGTAGAATCTAGTGAAAATGAGAATGACTAAATGAATAAAAATATGTATGTAGTTAATGAAATAAATTTTAAATTGGAGTTATTATCTCTCTTTTATCATAATTTACCTTACCTTTTCCAATATACTTTTCCTAAAGCCAAGACTAGTTATCGTGGCCAATCTATGCACCTACAAAATAACCAAAAAACATAAACAATATATATTCTAATAGTAATAATTTAAAAATATATTCATAGTATATAATTTTTAAATAACAATAATGTTAAACATTACTTATTACATGAAAAAAAATAGTTATAATATTGCATAGTAGTAAAATATTAAACTAAATACAAATTTAATGTCTCTGCAAACAATCTCAACTAAATGTAATACTAAATAAATCACATGGATAACATAAAATAATGTCCTTAAGATAATAATTGTGTATCTTGGTACTTGTTAAGACATAAATTATAGTCTTTTTAATGGGGATATGACATTTTTGTGCAAGATAGCTAAGGAAGTGTCAGAGAATCTAAATAACATGAACTTATTGCTACTAGAGTGAGTCCACAAGATCTTAGTGTGACATGTATAGTTAAAAAATGTAATATTATCCATAAAATGCCACTAAATATGTAAAGGAAAAAAGTAAAATAATTTATTGTGTAATAAATTAGTGATAAAATTATGTATTAACATGTTAACATGAAAGATATGTTACATATGGAAGTAGTATTCTAAAAAAATAAGGGGATAAATGAACATTAATATAAGGAATGAGGCTTAATATGATTAAAATAAGAATAAATAAATATAGTTATATGTATAAGGTGATCTATATAATTAACTAAATATTATGAAAAAGGATTAAAAATAACTAAATGATGTGTTAGATGTTGAAAGAAAACATTTATTAGAGGATGTCATCTGGTTATTTAAGAGACATAATTATGAGTGTCTATGTGGATGATTATACATGGGAATATGAAAAATAATGTGATATAAAATATAATCACTATTTTTTAT
>JARHVA010000536.1:4992500-5030000 GCA_037957365.1 Torreya grandis | reverse complement strand
TAGGTGGTGAGACTAGACAAAGATAATTTGAGTGTTCACATATGCATACTAAAGGAAATATAATAATAAATGTGTGTGCACATATTACACAATAATATGGATATATTTTAGTGTTTTTTATAACATATATGAACTAGATATTGGAGAAGTTATTGTGATGAAGAGGGTATTGTTGAAGCCTGAAAAAGATAAAAATAGTCTTTCTTAGAGAAATATTTTTTTCAAAACAAGTTATAAATTTAGAGATAAGTGTTTAAAATTTATTTTTATTAGTGTTATAATAGATAATATTATATCATAATAAATGGTAGATAATTTTTTTTTCAATATATTTTTCATCTAAAACCATACAAGGTTTCGTGGTTACTAAAGGGACATCAAGTTGTGGTGAGTGAAAAAAGTCTAGCAAGTTTTAAGATTGGTATATATGAAGATGAAGTTTTATGTGATGTAATGATTATGAATATTTTTATATTTTACTTGGAAGGACTTATTAATTTTATTGAAAACCACAACATGATGGTCATGATAATACATATGCATTGTGGAAACATGGAGTAAGACACACACTAAATCATTTTAATGATAAGTGAAAATAAATGGACAAGTGTCCAAAAGTGTTGATAATTTTGGGAGAATAATTTTTAAAGTGAATCATAATGAATGTTATACAATAATTTCCAAATCAATGCAAGAATTTGTAGGTGTATAAAAATAAAAAATTATTATATGTGAAATAATGGAGATACTAAGTAAGTTTGAGGAGATTATGTCTAATAATTTTATAGATGGATTACCAAAAATAAATAAACACATGTATTTGATACCTTAATAAAATTTACTAAATAAAGAATCACATAAATTGACTCAAAAATACAATTCATATGTGTATATACAAGTTCAATATATATTATATAAATTCTTGATCAGATAAAGTTTGAGCCCTTGTGGAGTGCTAGTAATATTAGTGCCTAAGAATAATTGAGAAATAAAAATGCCACTAGTTCCATATTCATTAAAAAAATTAATATTAAAGTATGAATTTACATTTCTACATATGTATTATTTGATGGATTACTTAAGTGGAGTGAGATATTTCATAAATATTGATTTAAATACTATATATCACCAAATTTTCATAAGAGAAGGTGATGAATGTAAAGGTGTTTAGGGCAAAAAAAGGATTATATGAGTGGTTTTATATGCTACTTAGGTTAAATAATTCAATAATTACATTATTTATATTGATTAATGAAGTTATTAGTACATTGTTTTTAAGTTTTTCATTATGTATCTTGATGATCTATTGATTCTCAACACAATAAAGGAGGAATTTTTGAAACATTTTTATAAAGTGATATATAATTTGAGAGATGAAAAATTAATCATGAATTTGAATAATTAAGTTTCATGAAAAAATAATTTATGTATTAGGGTTTTTTATTTATCAAAAATATTTTAGGATGGATGCAAAGAAGGTTCAATTTATATTGTATTGGCCATCATCAAAATGTACATTTGAGGCACATAGTTTTCATGGAATGGGGAGTCTTTAAAGTAAGTTCATCAAGAATTTTAGTGGGACATGACTAGTGATAAATTATGTGATGATATATGATAAAATATATATTTTTATGGATATTCGAATAAAAACATAGTTAATGGAAGTTGAAGAAGAAGATAATATAATAAACAATATTGGCATTTTCATCTTTAAATAAATTACTTCATATATATTTTTATGTGAATAACATAAAAATTGGAGAAACATTGATTAACTAAGGAACACATCACATAATTCAGTGAAAATGTTAATGATTAAAAGAAAAATTATTCATTGTATGATCAAGAGTTCTATGAAATTATGCAAGTGTTAAATAAATTAAGACATTATTTATTACCAAAATAATTTTTATTATATACAAATCATAAAGCATTTTAATTAATTAATATTAAAAATATATTTAGTATAATACATATTAAATTGGTTGAATTCCTAAAAATTTATTCATTTTGAAATGTAGAAGTGGAAAGTCTAACAAAGTTTTTGATGCATTGACTAGAAGAATTATTTTGTTGAATTATTTAAGAATGGAAGTCATAGGGTTTTATATTATGAATGAAAATTATGAATAATATGTATGTTTTCAAGAATCATGTACTTCATGTGTAAAATCAATGATTAAATATATAACACCATGCTTATATTATTTTATTTATGAATGTTTATTATTCAAATGAAAGAAATCATCCATACCAAAAGGGTTAATGCAAGAGAATTTAATGAAGGAAAACCATAGTTGAGGTTTGTCAAGACATTTTGTTTATGAAAAAAAATTAGCACAAGTGTAATAAATTTATTTTTGGCTGAGAATGATTCTAGATGTCTATATAATTTTTTGTAATTCTATAATTTTTCAACTAGAAAAAGAAAGTGGTAAAAATATAGGGTTGTATCAACCATTTCCTATTCCATAGAAACCATGGGGGGATATAAGTATGAATTTTATTTTAAGGTTTCCTATAAGACATTAGGGAAATGATTCATCATTTAAGATAGTTAATATATTTTAAAGGATGACACATTTTTGGAATGTAAGAATACTAGTGATATAATAAACATTGGTTATTTATTAGGGAAGTTGTGATGTTTCATGGTTTTTCATGCAGTTAGTTTTAGACAAAGATGTGAAATTTGTTGTACATTTATAGAGGACACTATGGAATAAGTTGAATACTAAACTATATTTTAGTGCAATGTATCATCCTTAGATAGATGGACAAACATAAATAGTTAAAATGAGTTTGGGTAATCTCTTAAGATGTTTATTTTAAGTTAAGCTAGTAAGATGGGATATTATTATAGTGCAAGCTAAATTTGTATATACAAATTTAGTGAATATAAGTACAATAAAGACATAATTTAAAATTGTTTATAGGTCAAGTCAAAGTATATATTTTAATTATATGACATGATAAGTGAGAAAAATAGAAGTTCTAAAGCAGAGCATTTTTTTTATAACATATAAGAGAATTGCATAAACAAGTGCAAGAATAATTATAAAAGAATACAAAATAGTAAAAACAATGTTCAAATGTGAAGATGAAGTAAATTTAATATCAATGAAGATACTTATTCTTATCATACTTGAGAATGGATATATTTACAAAAGGAACTTATGAAAATTTAAAGTGGAAAAATACTGATCTATGAAGAATTCTAAATTTGTTTGGGAAGGATGCATACGAGATATAATTACCTAAAGGAATGGATATATCACTTATGTTTAATGTGTTTATTTTGTATCCATATTAAGAAAGATATAGTAGTGGACTAAAAGTGTGTATTATGAAGAAATAGACTAGAGATGTCAAATACCATATAATTAACATGAAAAAATAGAAAAAGTGATTGACATGCAAGTTGGAAAAATAAGCAAAGAAATAATATATAGATTATATGGTAAAATATAAAGTTAGATAAATAGAATATGTGACATGGATTAGTACATAATAAAACTTTAAACAATGATTTTTTTTACTAGTATTTATAGGTCACAGCAATAGGAGAACATGTTTTTTTATTACCTAGGGTGTATTATGCAAGAGCATCCAACTTCACATGCAATCTTGCACTAACCAAAAATATGTTAGTCTAGGAAATATTTCTAGGCTTTATTTTGTGTAATTTTATTTTTTCACATATTTATTGTTATAGTTTTTTTAAATTATTTTGTATAAACATAATATTTTCACTTTTATCATTTATTGATGCTTTCTCTTACAACAACTTGTCGATGCATCAATCTCCCTAAGTGCATGCATTAAAGGGTTCACTAAGAATGGGGTGGGAATGGATCATGGTGATTTATGAGATATTTTATAATTATATCATATTAAAACATTAATAATATCAATTTGACTTCATATAAATGTTTATCCATCTATCCCTTTAGTCTACTTATCCATATTTTCTAGTTTTCCCTATAACCTATGATTTAGATTGGTTGGTACCATATGTTTTATGCCATTATCATTCTTTATTGAATCATCTAGTCTAGATCGTTCTAACTTTTTAGTATATTTTATATTTAATTTACTATATTAACTTGGATAATATTGTATTGTGTTAATTAACATCTTCCAACTATATCATTTTGGATGATACTAACATATTATATTTTATGGTATGTTTTGGGTATTGAAAATATATATAGGGGTAATATTTAATTACTTATTATATAGATGACATTCATACACATTTTTTTCCTACATTTCTACCCTAAGGAAGTATTTTGTAAAGTTAGTGGTTTACAACCTTATCTTGGAGATCTTGTCTGGTTTTATCATTGAATATCACTAGGAGTAATTAGGAGTTGATAAATAATGATATGCATGCCTTCATCTAACCATTTGATGTCTTCAACCTATAAAATTCTCTTGTAAATCTCCACTTGAGTCAAGGGGGATATTTAATCATTGATGGATCTACCCTAAAATATGCATTTATATCCCTATACTCTTACCTTTATTTACTAATCAAATTATACATTGCTTTGTTTATTGCATGGTGAATGTATATGTGTGTATCCTTGTTTAGTATATTCCATATACTAAATAAGTTGGTGTAGACATATGATTAATTATATTTTCCATTAATATCTTTAGGTCGCATAGACCCCCATTTGGTTTACCATTTCATCTTACCACTTTACAATCATCTAACCCATATTTTAATTTAGTTTATTCACATTTATAACCATTTAATTTAATTTCATATTTTAAAACATATTTACAACCATTTAAATTTATTTAGGTTTAGTGAGAGTGTAACCTTGTTTCATAAGCTTATGATATATAACTCTTTCCTCTTGAAATTTGAGTTGTAGGATAGCCTCTTCTAGATATAAAGATATCATTAGTCCTTACCCAATAATCTAAGTATACTCAAGATCTATTTGATTGACCTTATTCAATTCCTAATATATTTATAAAGAGACGATAGTTATATATCAAGATAAACCATGCATACATCTTAGTGTTTCCAAATTGTCTGTTATTTTACACAAAATTTGTGTGTATGTTTATTGTACATTTTTATTCCCTACAAGCATGTATGTGCTTTTAATGTTTATGTATCTTTGTCTCACATAGTTATATATATTTATTGTATAGATAATATTGTGAATATTTATGCAAGAATTTGTGTTAGTTTATTACCCAAGCATAATCATGTAGAGATTTTTAGTGCATATCCATCAATATAAGATATCTCTTGAGTAATAGAGCATTCAGTTGGAGTTGATTATTCATTATTTAATAAGATTGGCTGATGAGGTTTCTTATAGGATTTGGATTTTCACTCAACAAGACATGCATTAAAACACAATTCATTTGAAAATATTATGATAAAATGTGGTATTATTTTTTAGCAGAAATGAGATCATGGCACAAAGGTTTTCATTGTAATGATGGGTTATAAAATATTGAAACTTCATTTTCACTCGGTTTGGTTGCATATATCATGTGAGGTACTATGGAAAGACTCATCACTAGATATTTATAATTCAATCCTAAATTTCATAGAAGCTAATCAAGATTCATTTAATGTTTTCCTTGATGTAGTTTTGGTATGTTAAGCTATAACATGTTATTATGCCTTGTAATTTTTAGAGACCTTTAATTTTTTTTGTGAATTGAGGTGTGTTAATTATTTTTAGGGTTAAAAAACCTTAATTTAATTATGTGGGGATACTTACATTATAAACATACCCATACACCTATGTAAAGGGAATTTTGGGGGAAGAGAGAAAGATATTTGTTTGTTGATTAAGGATTTATGGATATGATTGAAAGATTATATCTTGGATATTTTTAATAAGATAGTTATAATTAGAAACACTACAAGATAGCAAATAAATATCATAAAATCTAAGGATAAAATACATATCATTGGGAGATTATTGTATAATTTTTATCATTGTGCCTATATTTTCTCCTTCTTGTTGAAATATAATTAAAATCTTAATTTATATTGTTGCATTTTATATTTCATATTTATTTATGTATTATGATTTTTGTGAATTATAAGACATATCTTAATTGATATTTTAAACCATGAATACATTAATTTATCAAATTAATAACATTAATGACAATGAAATATGGTTTGTGTGATGTGTGTGTTACTACAACGTTACTTGTTTACTTAGATGATGCTAATATAGTATGTTTATTTGTGTAAATATGATGTGATCCTTCATGTATTTATGCTTGATTTTAATAATGGGGCCTTATTATTCCCTTGATACACCTAAGTTAAGTACTTAATTCTTCAAGATTAATTACTATGTCAACATTTTAATAATTAATCTATTTATTTTGAAAGATATAGACTACACATGTCTAGGAAAGGTTAATAAAAATTAAAAAAACAAGTCTAGCATAAGAAATTATAGAGGTGAAAAAAGAGGTGAGTTAAAAAATAATGAAAATAACCAAAGGATTGAAAGAATAATGGATAGATAAATCCCAAGAGGGAGGTATAATAAAACTAAATATTAAAGGGTTAAAATATGGAATGGATAAATAAACCCAAAAGGAAGGAGGTTGTTAAATTAAGTTACCATAGAACTATGAAGGTACAATAAATGGGATAATTTTTAGTGGGGGTATACAATGAAAGGAAAATATACCACAAGGAAATATGATAAAATACCAAAGGGATAGAAAGTTAACATCACCGAATAAACTCAACTAAGAGGGAGGATGGCTAGAAAATGAATTAACATAAGAATTGTAAGTACTAAAGAGAGTAATATAACATTCAATATATGATGAAGTATTTGATAAATCATATGATTGATCATGAATGTTTAATAATGATATCACACAATTAATAACTTAAGTTTTTATTTTAACTTATTTTTCATTTTATCATAGTTTCTTTTAATTTTTTTGAGATCTCTATAAGGATGTCATTTCAAATATCTTTGTTTTGGAATTAGTAAGTATAGATTAAAATATGTTGATCCTTCAACTATGAATGAGGTATATAAATATGTTAATTATCTATCCTTATAGGTTATTATTAGGTAGGTTGTTCTTATATTCATTAAAAATCTTATTATTTTAGTGGAGAGTATTACTTTGAAATTTTAATTTATTGGATTTTATAGTAGTACGATTGACCCCATAAATGGAGTATTAAATATTGATCATGCCATAATGAATTATTCACTCATTTATTTTGGATTTATATATGAATTATCTTAATAAATTAAATATGTGTGTAATTTTATGGGATGATGATTAACCCCATTAGATGTAGAGGAAAATTGATTCTATTTTAATGGTAAAAAAATATGTTGTATAATTTATAGTAGTACCATAAAATGGTAAAAACAAATATGTGGAGAAGGCTAGTGTGATTGTCAACTTTCCACTGTAGGGGCCTTTAATGGTAAGGATAAATATTCAATCATTTTTTTGATGTGTTATATAATTTTGGACAAGAAAATACATTGTATGATAGAATGTAGACTTGAGATTCCACCATTAGTAAAGAAGAAGAAGATGGAGAATAGAATTTAATTATTGGAAATAATTGTGTCATATTTATAAATGGTAGTAGAAGGAGATATTTTAAAACATGTTTAATAAGATACATGGTTAAAGATTTGATTAATAAAAAAAGGAGGAACATCAAATATTTTTGGACATGTAGTTTGATATTAAAATAGGAAATAGAAATGTAAATGGATACTTAGCACCTAAAAGTGTTTTGAAGATAAATGGGCTACCATACTTTAGGAAGGTAGAAGAACTAGTAAATTAACTACTAATTTGTATGTATGAGGGAATTTTAAATATCATAGGATGGAAAATAAGTATCTCAGTTGCATGAATAATAAAGATAACTAAGATAAATAATGTATGAGAAGACATGCATAAGACATTGAAGATAATTTTTTAAATTAATTGAGTAAACAAGGTACAAGGGATAAAATGAAGGACTACTAACATTATATTAAATAATTTTTCAACATATGCTATAATATTTTATACATGTATGATCATATTTTTGAGGTCAACATATTCTCATTTCTGAAAAATGGGGAACCTTGTTTCAAATTATGCAAATTTATACTTTATAATTGAATAGAGTACCACTAGCATGTTTGCACATAATCTTTATTTGAAGATCATTCACACTTGATTTGGTTGGTGTATTTATTCATAATTATGATTAAATTTTACCTAAATTTTCTAACATTGGATCTTCATGTTTCATTTTATAGCTCCAATAGAGTCCATTTGGATTGGGCAATGCCTATGTTTCATGATTTTTAATATCAATTTGGACTTTTACTAGATTTTAGTCTATCAAGGATAAAATTTAATTCATGATTAGTAATCTTAAAAATATCATTAAAATTACCCTAACTCAAGTCCCTTTAAATCAAATTCAAATTTGGAAAGAATAATTTATGCGAGAATGATTTATCATGCCATGGACTTGGTTTAATTTTCATCCTAAGGTTTAGTCATGTCTATTAACACAACCAAACCTTAGTCTAAATTTTTTATGTTTGTTCTCTTTATTTTAAAAATCATCCTTGGTCCCTTTCATTTCCACATGGTCTAACTAAAAAAAGGGTCCCTTTTACTATAGACTTAGCCTAAAAGCCTTACCCTAAATTTTGTTGTATTTATTAATACAAAAAATCTTAGGCTAAAACTATATGATATGTCTTTTATTATTCATGAGCTCCCCATTATTATGTCTCCAAACTTAGCTTAAATGTTTTATTCAAAGGTCTTACCCATGTTTATTAACATGAAATAAAACCATAATCCAAAAACTTTATTCTAAGTTCTTTTATTTTCTCGAGCTTGACTTAAACATCATTTTCATCCATAGGATCAACAACCCACATTTTCTTGAGCAATTGAGATCCAAAAATTCAATATTAAAGATAAATTCCTATCCCTAAGCTAAAGTTTGAACATCTTCCAAAGATCAACGGTATGAATTTTCCTAGGTAGGATTGATCTAATGGTATGTATCAAGTCAGAACATCAATGGAGCCCTGAGACAAGTGAGAAAGTGACAAGTGTCACAATATCAACCAAATAAAATAGAAAAACCAATAACATTCAACCCCTTAAATTAATATCTAATGGAGTGTGTTTTCTCAAATTAAAATTCAAAAATCCCTGAGGAAGTACATGAAGATGACACATGGCATAGCCATGAGCCATAAATTAAAGCTTGATCATCTTTCAAAGATCAATGGTATGAAGATGCGTGTACACATTTTTATTAATGATATATAGAGTAGGAGGCATAACTAAGTAGATTAAGATAAATGAAATGCAATTAATCCATGCAAATGAGATCAATAGTGCAAGATAAACATTGCCATTTCAACAAAGACCAAAGCAAATGTAAAAGTGGCAAGTGTCATAACTATGAGGAATGTAACTAGTAGCTAGTGTCACTCAAGTTATTAGATTGAGGTCAATGGTATATGTTGATCTATGTAAGGATGATCCAATGATGTGATATCAAGGTAGAATTTTTAAAAGGCAATGACCACTTTTTAAAATTAACAAGCAAAATGTTGTGAAAATGCCACAAGGATGCCACATAAGTATAATATGCCAAGTTGAAGATTTTATAGACCTAGGAAATGCAAGGGTATAGGTATTCAATCCAATTGGGATCTAAGTCATGAAATGTGCACAATTAAAATAGATGCCACCATTAAGTCACTATAGAAACATTTACAAAAGCCTTGATAAGTGCAGAAACCCTAGTTTAACCCTATTCTCATTATAATCAAACCAAATAGGTTGAATTATCACTTGTTCAAAGATAAATTTGATCCAAAATTAAATTATAGACAATGCAGAGCTCAAAAAGGTGATTCAAAGGAAGATGTGGAGCTCTATCAAACTTCAGATATAAAAGGAAGGGTTTTCAAAGACACATAATCTGATGTCACAACTATAAATATAAGGGACACCAATTGTTTGAGTTCATTTTAGACCATTGATACTTGGTAGCCCATCACAAGAGGAGAACATGCCTACAAGGAGGATATACTACAATGATCAAGGGCATCTAGTAATAAAACAAAATCTAAAAGAAACTACCATCTTGTCTATCCAATAAGATAGATTTAAGATATATGAGGAAACCATGATTGAATTTTTCAATTCTAGAAAAGAGGTAGTGAATAAATAAATTATATGACCATAGATCAAGTTTGCCAATGATAGGCCTCAAACTATCAAATGAAATACTTAATCAAAGCCTTGACCAAGAATCAAGTCCTTGAATTCAAGACATTCAGTCTATCCCATTTAAATATAGATATGGCTATATGGATGGGCAAAATCAAAGCTCTGAGTAGTTGGTCCAAGTAGATGGAGGACATTTATAAAGACCTCAAACAACAAAAAGATAAGATGCTACATATATTTGATAGTTTAATCAAGTATCCCACCTCACTTAGTCCTTTGAGCCTTATCACTAATGAGGAGATGAAGCATATATGTTCTAATTTCATGTAGGAGGTGAGGAACCAAGGTCAAGGGAAGATAGGGGTTAATAATAAGAAGATCATGGACCTACTTTTGACATCTGAGGAGAAGATAAGAGATTTGGGGGCATCAATCAGGCCTTGGAAAGCATTGAGAGAGACCTCAATAACCTGGGAGATCAAGAAGGAGAGTTGTTCATGAGACATATTGTTAACCTCTAGTTGATCAATGAATAACTTTATGGAATGAAGATCCTACAAGGAAGGTAGAAAGTTTTAGTAGCACCAAGGCCTCTAAGTTAGTTAAGATATGAATATTCTTTTTGTAATTGAGCATGTATACCTTTGGAAATGGACTATTCTTTTTTTAAAGGTATGTACAACTTGTAAAGTACATTGACTATAGGTTAGTATATCAAAAAAGGTCATTTGTTCTAGAATGTAATAGAAATGACAACTATCTTATCCACATGTAAAAATGTAATATGACATTACTATCTGACATACCTCATGAATGGCCTATATAAAGAGGTATTGCCAATTGTGGGGAGGAGAGAGTTTATGGAACCAAAACTATTTGTAACTTTTGAGAAAATTAATATAAGTAAGGAATTATATAAAGTTTATCCACATTTACTTGTGTGAATTAGTATCATGGTTTCCTTCTCATTTGTTTGGTCTCATCTTCAAATTTAAATTATTCTTATGTATTATGAATGTGCATCTTTTAATGGAGAGTTGATATTTTGGACTAATTCTAGATTAGTTGAAAGTTCTTAGGTTTACTTTTCTTTATTTTCTCTTCTTACATCTAGGATAATGTTATTTGTTTGCAGGGGTAAAAATCTTAAAGTGGATCTTTTTATTATCTTCATCTTTTCATAATTTCCTTAGATATTTGCCTAATGTGTGGTAGTATTTGAGCTTATGCTACTTCAGAATGCACATTGGTCAAATGAATGTTCAGATGAAATTGGAACTTTGTAATAATGTTTGAGTCAAAGATCAACAACACCTCTCTTTTCTACCCTACCCTTCCTTTTACTCTTTTTTATCAGTTCACCTTAGATTAGCTTCATTATGAATACTCATATTAGTTTAGATTTAGACTTAGGTTTTGACCATAATTCACTTTAAATATCAAAGATAATCTTCAAAATCAAAGATTAACTATTAAGCCATGATGGCTCCCAACCACCAAATAATATAAATGTGTGAAATAGTCAACCCATTATGCCTCTATACCACCAAGGATAATAGGATTATCACAACAAATAATTAATGCAATGGATTATTTGAACCTAGACATGAGAAGTGTTTCTTAAAAACTATTTGAACTTGTTGATACATTTAGGTTCATTAGCAAGGGAAAAAAACTAGTGCTAGAAGGAGGGCTAAGTTAAATATTTGAAAATTTGTAACATATTTGCTAATTTTGGTGAATTATGTTCAAATATTGATGTATTATTTACATATTTATGTTTATTTTAGCATATTTGTGTAAATAGCATTGATCTTAATGGTTTTATACTAGTCTTTATGCTTATTTAGACAAATATAGATGTTCATTGAAGTTTGATGTTTAATTGTGGTAAAGATAGCTAAAGATCTATGAATCCAAGGCATTTGAGGTTAGCAATGGCTATTTTATTCAAATATTGAATGTATATTTACAAATTTGAGTTTATTTAAGCTTGAGACATGTAAATATCATTCATATTTACATGTTTAGACACATCTTTGAGCTAATTTAGTTAAAGATTTATATCCTTTGCCATTATTTATACATATTTATGCAAAATTTACTTAATTTTCAAGTTTTGATCATCATTCCTTTTAATGATAAGACTTACACATTGTATTTTAAATAGGATTAAGAGATCTCAAGTTGAAATGACCAAGGATAAGGACCTGATCACATTTAGAGACAAAAGTTCCTATCTTTTCATTAGAAGGCCATATGAGAGCTGGGCAAGACAAAGGTAAGCATAAATTTTAAAATTATCAACCAACTTCACCAATTTAGGGTTCTCATATGTTCAATCCCTATCAAGGTATGTCTTAGCTAGGTGGTTTTTAAATCAATGTATTAGGTTTGGTCTTTCTTCATAATAATAAAAAGTATTTACCTACTTTTAGTCTTAATGGTATTGTAATTACTAAAGAACACATTAAATCCTTCAAAGCTACTTTAAGAGTTTTGAATGTTATTCATGAAGATGTGGCATGTAGATTGTTTCCATTTGATTTCAAATATGATACACATGAATGGTTCCTTAACCTTCATGAAAACTACATATCTAGCTAGGAATATTTTAATAATTACTTCACATCTCAGTTTGATAAACTCATCAGTCTATGTGTCTTGTAATAACAATTTACCATAATTATAAGACACTCAAATAATCCCATAAGAGAATTTAACCATATCTCCTTAAATACCTAATGAGGATTTTGCCTTAGATATCTATAAGGATTCCTTAGATCTTATGAGTTTTACATTTCTCAAAAGATTTTCTTTATTCATTAATACATTAGCCTTAGCTTATGTTAAAGTTATGACCATTAATGATAAAATTAAACCACAAGGCCAATTGGCATATAGTATTCCCAACATTAATCTAAATTTTCCTATGTTGAATGTCACTCCCAATACTAATCAAAATATGCATGCATTAAATTAGCTTCCAATTCTAAACCATTTGCCTTGAGCCATGCACATCTTAGCCACAACCTAGGATTCTTGAATAACTCTGCCAATGGATCTCATCCACAAGACCATAGAGATTTGATGCTTGTAGCCAATAACAACACTCAAGTTAATAATTTTGATGTAACTAATAATGAGAATGATTCTATCTTAAATATGCTACAGAAACTAAGCACTGATTTCATGCAACTAGAAAAGCAAGTTGGTAATACTTGATAAAATTCCAATAGGAAATTCTCTATCCAAAGGTTCAATAGGCCTTTGAATACATTTAAAATAATAATAATAATAATAATAGACATAATAATGAGTCATCCTCTAATAAGAATGTATCTGATATAAATTTTGGTGATGTAGTTTTACCTGATTATTATAGAGTTCATTATACTTCAAAACATGGTGAATTAGACTATCTAGAGTTTTATAATGCTTTTAAATCTTTTAAAAAATAATTGGACACTTTTGAAGTTGTACCTAATAAAGAAAATGATGTAGGTACCTCAAGTTCTTTAAGGTCATCCAAATCTATTGATTCAACTCTCATGGTGGAAACATATGAGTTCCCATTCCAAGAAGAGAATGACCCTGAGGATAACCCTGAAGAGATTCATGAATTTTAGAAATATCTAAAGAAGACCTATCCTCTAAGGAAAAGGGAGTAGAAATAACATTTTACTACCTCAAATCCACCAAATAATTTGGAAACTCTTGCAGATAATACATCAGATAATAATATAGAATCTTCTAAGGGAAGTATCTCCAAACCCAATGCTAACACATCTAATTCTTCTATTAGGACTAGATATAATATAGTAGAAAACATGAAAAATATCAAAGCTAAAACTAACTTACATGAGTTAACTCAAATTATAGAATAAATGGATCTATTGTGGGAATCTTTGTCCAAGAATCCTAGTAAGTCTCAAAAGTCTACACATGCTAATGTTGTAATACATAAAATTAAGGCAAATGTTCCACCTTTCCTAATTACACTCGGGATCTTTGGTAAGAATTTATAAAATTATTTGGTATATTTAGGTGCATCTATAAAAATCATGCCTAAGGGTATATATGAATAATTAGGTTTGATTCCAATTAAATCTAATAGGGTTGTGACTCAATTAGATAAATCAATAGTCAAATCTATTGGTGAATTGTTAATTTTTCACATGTAGATTGCTTCTAAACCAAGGATCTATTGATGCTTGAAAATCTATCAGAGGTTCCCAAAGTGTTTAATAACACTTATCATTATAGAATTTTAAGAATTCAATGAATGAGTTGTAAGTGATAATCTTGTTATTAGAATAGAGGCAAAGCAAGTGGACCATTTTAAAATATTTATAAAGTTTGGTGGTTGGGATCCACCATGGCCAAATAGTTGATCTATGAAAAATTTGAAGTATGATATAATAAGAACTATGAATTGTGATCAAGGACTAATCTAAAGACTAATCTAAGACGTATATTTACAATAAAAATTAAGCTAGAGTTATTTGGTTTTAAAAAGATCAAAAAGAAAGGTAGGGAAGAGAAAAGATGTTGATCTTCATTCTAATTATCATGACAAAGTTCAAATATCATCCAGGCATGCACTTAACCAATATATCACATAAAGTATCATAAGCTCAAATCCTATTACACATTAGGAAAACATCTAAGGATGGTGTAAAATAATGAAAATAAGAACCAAGTTTACCTTAAAGATTCACCCCTGCAAGAAAAAAACATTAGCCCAAATGTAGGAAGAGTAATAAAATGAAATGAACTAAGAACTTTAAATTAACCTAGCATCGGCACAAGTTAATATATTTGTATTCAAATTAACACACCAGGAATTCATAAAAACCATTCAAATCTGAAAATTAGAATAAACAAGTGAGAGAGAAGTTAGGATAACAAAATACACAAGTAAATTTGGAAAAATTTTGCATAATTCCTTGCTTATATTAATTTCTCAAAAGTTACAATTGGATTTTGGATCTACAAACTCCCCCCTTTTTACAATTTATAATGCTCATTTTATAAGATGCAAATAAGCATGCCAATCAGTCATATCAAATTCTAAAAGTACATGGGTTAGGACAATTTTCATTTCCATAAATGTTCTAGAATACACTAGACTTTCCCCAATGGACTGACATATAGGCAATGTGTTTTATAAGCTACACATGCCTTTATAAATAGAATATTCCAGTTTGAAAATGTTCAATGCTTAGCTATAAGAAGAATATTCATACTTAAACTATGCTTTGGGACCCTTGTGATGTTTAAGTCTCTTATTCCTATTTTAAGATCTTCATTGCTCTCTAATGTTGGTCATTAACTAGCTTCAAATTAATAATATGTTCATTGAAGAGTTCATCTTCTTGGATTGCCAGGTTTCTAGGATCTCTATCATTTCTTTGTAAAAATTATTTTATGTTTCTAACTTCAATAATATTTTATTTTGATGTTAGGATCATGTCCATGACCCTACCATTGTACATCCCATATTTCCCTTGGTTTTTACTCCTTAATTCCTACATGACTAGGGTAGCTCTATGCTTAAACTCCTCATCAATGACGATGCCTATGAAGATGAATGTAGTTAGCTTGGTGATCATGGTCCCAAGAAAGTGTTCCCTCTTATTTTATAGCTTCTTATCATCCTCAAGGAAACTTTCCATGTTACTTGACTAGGTACTCAACCCCCTAATCTTGTCTACAAACAAGCCCATGACTATGTTTGGATGATCTAGACTAATCATTTTAAATATAGGAATTTGGTATTCAATCAATATTTTGATAAAATATTTTGTTTTGTACCTTGATTTATACCATTGGTTGTGGATTTGTTCAAATTTCTCACTAGTGGTCTGTATTTCAATTCTAGATTGAAGAACCCTTACATAAATTACCATTCAGCTTCTTTAGTGATTACAAGGTCAAACTAGGGATATTTTATGTGCTTAAGGATTTTTTAAGGTTTTTATAGTTATCTAATGGTGGTATCTTCCTAAAATTTCATGAGCTTCATTATTTAGATCCCACTTAGATTGTTTGTTTATGTCTTTGTATTTCTCAGGTCTATGTGCTCTTCTACTTGGCATATTATAATGATGTGACTCTGATGTGACATCACCATGGCATCCATGTGGTACTTTCATAGTATTTTGCTTATTAATATTTCAAAAATTATTATTTACTTTTAAAACTCCCACTTGATTTCAGACCATTGGATCATCTTTTCATAAATCAACATGGACCATCAATCTTGATCTACTTAATTATACCTCTTGCTCCAAAAACCATTGATCATAATTTGTACACTCATCTATGGACTATTGATATTTTAAATATGCTTGATATTTAATTTAGTGACCCATAGCTATGCCACATGTCACCTCTACATTCATATTGATTTTTCAAAATTTGTTATGCACCATTCCATCATCTTTGTCTAAGCAAATAGAGACAATCATATCTTGATATGCAAGGTAAAATGTCATTAGCTATTGAGCATTCTTTAGCTAAGATTGTGACACTAGTCACCTTCTTTCTTCTCCCAAGACTCCATTGAATATTTGACTTAATACACACAATTAGATTAACCTTCCTTGAGTAAATGTGTGTTGTTGATCTCATGAAGATGCTCAAGATTTAACTTAGGATCAGGTTCTTGAATTTTCAACTTTAACCCTATATTGTTGATCTCATTTATTTAAGCAAAAATGGATCCTTGATCTTACAAACAAAAACGATATTTAAGTCAATGCTCAAGGAACATAAAATTTAAGTTAAATTATTAGACTAATGTTTTTATTTGAATTAATAAATACAAACAAATATTTAGGCTAAAGTCTTAAGCTAAGTTTAAAACATAATAAAAGGGACCCCACTAATAATTAAAGACATAGAAAATGGTTTTAGGACAAGGCCTTCTAGGCTAAGTCTATAGACATAAAAAAATATCCTAGTGGTTAGTTAGACCATGTAAAAACAAAAGGGACCAAGGGAGCTTAGGAAAGTAAAGATACCAAACATAAAAATTTTAGACTAAGGTTTGGTTGTGTCGATAAACATGACTAAGCCTTAGGATAAAAATAGAACTAAGTCCATGGCATAACAAAAGGGATTACACACTTAGTTATACCATGCTAAGACAAAATGGAATAAAGCGGGATTGGTACATTAAAAACTCAGGATAAATATTTTAGAATAAGGTCTTGGTCAAGTTAATAAACACAACTAGGACCTTAGGATAAAATAAAACTAAGTCACATTAAAGTGTTCCCATGAAAAATGTTCCCACAAAATTTGAATTATATTCAAAGGGCATGAGCTAGGGTAACTGAAGTTAGGGCTTTAAGCTAATCAGACATGAGTTCAATTTGACTTTAACATACCAAAGGCTATTAAAGGATCAAATCATTATTAAATCATAAAACCCAAACATTGCTCATTCTAAATGGACTCCATTGGAGCTTTGAATTAAAATGTAAGGATCAAATGCTAGTAGCTTTAGGCAAGATAAAATCATAATTATAAACAAATATGCTAACCATACTAGTGTGTATGATATTCAAATAAATATGATGTGAAAATATGCTAATAACACTCTGATCAAGTGAATTTTTAAATTTAGGGTACAAATATGCACAATTTAAGACAATGGTCCCCATTTTTTAGAAATGAGGGTATTTTGACCTCAAAAAATGGAGACTTTTAGGGGAAACATAGGAATATGTTAGAATTTAGAGACTCTAGTTTAGACTAATAATCAAGCTACTTATTCTATTTGATCAAGTACCATTATTAAGATTAGTTCATCTTTAAAATAAATCTTGCACATGCATAATTAGGATCAAACATCAAGATATAGTGATGTTATATTGTGATTTTATTCCACTTACTAATTGCCACATGATTTGGATAACAACTTCTAGGTTCATGACTTTAATCATTAATGCTTACTTTTATCATGTTTAGATATTCATTAAGAACCATGATTTAGCTCAGGGAAGACTTGGACATTGCTCCGATTCTAGATAGACATCCATAACACTAATATAGAATCCTTTAGATCCATTTAAGGCCTTGCTCTACTGCTAGCTAGGCATCCATAGCCCTGGTGGAGATTACCATAATCACCTTTGCTTAGAAAGCTCTTGAATTTTGTAATAAGGTTCTTATGTTTTATATTTTTCACGTCATTTCGACTTTCTAGCAATGGTTGGGAACCAAGTTAGCTAGGTTTTAGGATTTTATCAAGTGTTTGATCCTTAGACAATCATCCTAGGTTGTAAACTTTGTGCCAATTAATTAATTTTTTTAAGTGCAAGCATGATTGTATCTTAATAATCCTAAATTTCACCCTACATGTGCAATCCTTCTTAGAATTGAGCTTAGATCAAAACAATGTTCACAATCCTAAGGAATAATTAACCCATTCATCAGTATTTACTAGTCTCTCTAAACTATAACATTAAGATCATATTTCAATAATCCATGATCAGCCAATGTTGAGAAAACATACCTTCATTCCTAAACCAAGGAGTTCCTTTTGAGAAATCATATGAGTCTTAAGTTGAGGACTATCCAAAATAACTTATTAAAATCAAGGAATAAAGTAGAGAAATAAAACACACCAAACATAAAGTAAACAAATAGAAAGTAAATAAATAAGAAAATAAAAATATACAAATATATGTATAAGCAAGGGACAAGAAGGAAAGAATAGAAAGAAACTAACCTAGCCCACCTACACTAACTCTAAATAGTCTTACAGTCATTTAATGAATACTCTATGTGGGACAATAGAGAAATAATTCTTGACATATTGCCCATTAGTGGGAAGTGTGAACTCTACTCTTTGTAAGTCTTTTAGTTTGAAGGTGTTGTCTCCAAGTATCTCAGCAATATGATAGGGCCCTATCCACAAAGGTATGAACTTCCCATGTTTACCCTTAGGTTTAGATGTCTTGTCTCAAAGAATAACTAGGTCTCTTTTCTTGAATAACTTTATTTTTGAACATTTATCAAACCACATCTTGACTATGATTTGGTGTTTTCTTAAATTGGGAAAAGCCTCCTCTCTTTCATCTTCCATTTGTATGATTTCAGACAACTTTGAAATTGCAAATTCCTAGTCCTCCTCCATGTAATCTTGCATGAACCTATATGTTGGCATCTTAAGGGTGATGTGGAAGATGTGTTATTGACCATAAACTAACAATAATGGTTATTCTTTGAGAGCCTATTTGATTCTAGTTTTATCTTCCCAAAGGACATACTTGAGAAGTTTGTGCCATGTTCTCAATTTATTAGCTGCAGACTTATTTATAACCTTCATCAGGTTCTTATTTTTTTATTTTTACACTCCATTACCCTGAGGATAATTTTTAGATGAGAACTTGAGAATGATGATGTTATCATATACCCATTTAGTCATTTCAATTGATACAAAAGTATATCCATTATCACTGACTAATGATATAGGTGTCCCAAACCTTGTGTATATGTTTTCTTCTAAAATTTTGATCACATATTTAGTTCTACATTGTTTAGTTGACACTAATTCAATCCATCTAGTCCAATATTCATTAGTTGATAGAATGTACTTGTGACCATATGAGGAATTGGGGTTAATGACCCCCATAAAATCTAGCCCCCATTGGGCAAAGGGTTTCTCAGTCACGACTTGATTCAGTGGCATGGCTGCCTTAGAATATTTTATGTTGAAAAAATTACATGAGTGGCACTTTCTCACATGATTGTGATCATTATTTAAGATTTTAAGCTAGTAATAATGATCTTTTAATATTTTGTGTGTTGTTGTCCTTAACAATCAATTGAATTAAACCTTGACACCTTACCAATTTGGTAGTCTTCATTTATAGATCATATTATTAGAGAAAAGACATCCACTTACCTCTCCTTTATCCTAGTTCATTTTGACTTAGCATGAGCTTAGTGGTAGGATCTGGTAGGATGGCATTCAACTTATTTCCAAGGATATAATTCCTGAACACTTTCACTACCTTGACCAAAGCACATTCTTGTTTGTCAATCAAAGAGTAGTTTAACTCAACATTTTAAAGGTTAGTAGTCATAAAATATATTGGATGGTCACATACATCTATCATATAAGTTATAAATCTAGCTATTATATGATTTAAAGCAAAGGAGTAGAGATAAAAATCTTTAGTGAAGTTTGGACTTATCAGTATAGGGGCTTGACCAATTTCCTCTTTGATGTCTTTGAAATCCTTTCTTATCACTTCATTCCAAGTAATTTTATCCTATTTCTTCAATATGTCATTTAGAGGTTTCAATATTTCTCAAAGACCTTGGAAGGCATGATCCATATCCCTTTGGAAGGTTTCATCTATATTTATCAATCCAAAAGGCATTCTCTTGTAGGCAAACATGCCCCAACTAGTAGTAAAAATAGTCTTCATCCTATCTTCTTAGTTCACCAATTATTGGTTATACCCTAAAAATACAACAATAAAAGACATCATGGTAAAACCAGAAATAATTTGGATTACTTTTTCAAGAGAAGGTAGGGGGTAGTTATCTTTCTCAAATGTTCTATTCAGAATTTTGAAATCAATGCATAGTCTAGTTTCACCATTTTTTTTCCTAAATGGGACTAAATTAGATACCCAAGTGGAGTTCCTAATGGGAAACACAATTTTAGTATATGATATCTTCTTGACATCTTTGTATATCAGTGGTGCTAAGACTAGGTTGATAGGCCTCTACTTTTGTCTGAAAGGTTTGTAGTTTTTATTTAAATGTATGGTATGAATTATGACCTTTGGATAAAAAATCTTTATGTCATCATAGGAACAGGATATGACATATTTATAATTGTTTATCAATTCTTTGTCTCTTTTCAACTCAATGTTTGGATAGGTGTATTAATTTTTACCATTTGAGGTTGACCTTGGGAACTTAGGCCCATTACATTATCATCTTTCCCACTTACTTTGGTGATCTTGACAGTCTTATCTATTTTTTTAGTGTCAAATATTATTTCCAAGGAAATAATGCCTTTGTGTATTTTATTTTCATTCCAATAAATAACATTATCATCAAGTTTGCCTTTAATTTGGTCATCATCAAGGAAATTGGATTCATCAATAATGTGACCCTCAAAAACCCCTGAAATAGTCATGAAGTCTATGATCTACTAATCATCACTAAATACATGCAAGTGGTTGACATTATTTGGAATTGAGGGACATTATATTAATTCAATTATAAGTCTTTTTAACTTGTAACTTTGATTGGGTATAAGGTTGGCTATAGCTAAATCAAGTTCATCAGTAACCTTATTTTCTTCCCTATGGATTGACACAATGTTGAAAGAATCAAAACATTCAATTAAGTCCCATACTCTAAATTTATACTTCTTGAGATAAGATAACTTGAATTGATATCTACTCTTGACTAATTAACCACTAGTTCAAAATAACTAAAACTAATAGTTCTTTGGCCTCATGTTTGATTTCAAATTATAATCCAAGAATAAGTGCTTCATATTTAGCCAAATTATTAGTGCATGAGAACTGAAGTTTGTAAGAGGCATTATATTCATTCCTAATGGGATTTATTAATACCAATCCTACTACATAACCTAATTTGAATCTATCACCATTAAAATAAAGCTTCCATAATCTAGGCATAACATGAAAATTATTAGAGTTACATACCTTTGTGGTGTCAAGAGTGTAAACACCAATATTTGAGTTAAACATGTTGACCCTCTCATTGATTATATTTTAATTGGTTATCATATGCTTCATTTTAGGCTTTCTTTCTATCCTAATTTGGTTGGGGACTCCATTCCAAGGTAACCACATGTGTGAACAATTTGTTGACATACAACCATTTAATATCCTAGTCTAGTCTCTGCTCAACATCATCCCATAAGTATTAGGGATGTATACAACTTGGATATTAATGAACTATTGGATCCTTGGCTCTGAGGTAATCTACATGTGAAAATTCAATAATTCACCAATCATTTTGACTCTTGATTTATCTAATTGAGTTACAAATCTATTAGATTTAATGGGATTCAAACCTAATTTCTCACAATACCTTTAGGCAAAATATTTATACATACAACAGAGTCTAACAAATAATTATGCATATTCTTACCAAAGATACTGAATATAAATAGGAAAGGAGGAACATCTACCTCACTTTTGTGTATTTCACCATTAGCATGTGAATACTTTTGAGACTTACTAGGATTCTTAGATAAATATTCTAATAATAGATCCCTTTATTTTTTGATCTGAGTCAACTCATGCAAGGTAATGTTAGATTTGATATTTTTCATGTCCTCCACTATGTTATATCTAGTCCTATTGGAATAATTAGATACATCAACATTATTCTTATAATTAATTCCCTTGGGAGGCTTTTGATTGTTGTCTGAAGTAATATCAGGAGGATTCACAAAGTTATTTGGAGAATTTAAAGTGCTCAATGATTGATTATGTTACCTATTTATCAGAGGATAAATCTTATTTAGAAATTGTTGAAAAGCATGAATCTCTTCAAGAATATACTCAGACTCATTATCCTCTTAGAAAGGGAACTCAAATCTCTCCACCATGAGAGTTGAATCAAATGATCTAGATGACCTTAAGGAACTAGATGTACCTAAATCATGATCCTTATTAGGGAAAAATTCAAAAGTATCTAACTCTTCTTGAAAGGCTTCAAAAACATTACAAAATTCAACATAGTCTATTTCCCTATGCTTAAAAGTGAAATGAACTCTATAATAATTAGGTAAAGCAACATCAGTAAGATTTATATTAGGTACATTATTTTTAGAAGATGGCTCATTATTCTTGTTGCTATGGTGACTATCATCCTAAAATCTGTTAGTGGGCCTATTAAACCTTTGAAAGGAGAAATTCCCACTAGAGATCTCTTTAACATTGCCTACATGCTTTTACAACTAAAGGAAGTCAATTCTAAGATTTTAAACCATTTTGAGGATAGAGTCATTCTCCCTCTTTAGTGCCTTGAAATTATCAAATTGAGTATTAGCATTAGTTATAGGCATTAAAGTTATATTATCCTATATATAATATCTATTGGTAGCATTGTTTAGGAATCCTATGTTTTGAGTAAGATGTGTATGACTCAAAGGTAGTTGGTTCAAGACTGAAAGTTGGTTTAGAGAAGGCACATTTTGGTTGGAATTTAGAATTACATTTAGAATAGGTAAATATATATTGACATTATGAATGGAGTATGCTAATTATCCTTTGGGTTGCATCTGGTCATTAATGATAATAGCCTTGACATAAGCTAAAACTAATGTATTCATGGGACCAATAACTCACTTTATAAACATAAAAATCATGGGATCCAAGACATCCTTATATATTTATAAGGCTAAAGCTTCATCAAATTTTTAAGGAGCTATAGTCCTACTAAACATATTTTAGATCCTAGCATTGAAGGCTCTTATGGGATCATTTGCATCTCTTTTCAGTATGGTGAATTACTAATATAGGACACAAGGACTAATGCTTTTACCAAATTTATAAGTGAAAACATTGTTAAAATCAACCCAACTGGTAATCTAATTTTTAGGAAGGTTTGGAAATCATTCATATGAAACATCCTTGAAAGTAAAAGGAAATAGTCTACATATTACATCTTCATAAGTCATATTCAACAATATTAAAGCAATTTCAAAACTCTTAATGTCTTCTTCAGCTATTATAAAAAAACTAGGACTAAATGTTATCAAATACTTTTTAGGATTACAAGGAAGTTCATGTACTACACCTAAAACATTGATTGAAGAACCCTAGCCAATACATACTTTGATAGGGGTCTAACATAGGAGCACCTTGAATTGGTGAAGTTGGAAAAGACTTTCAAAGTCTATGATTACCCTTGTCCCTCCTAGTTCTCTTATGAACTTCTAATGAAAGTAGAGTTTTATAGTCTCTGAGTGTGACCTTGTCCTAATTATTGATAATTATAACTTATGGGATTTGAATCCTATTTGAAATATGATGTGTCAATATTTTATTTGTTGGGAATAATGATTAGACTTGCACATTAAGCAAATTTTGTAAATAATTATATAAATGGTGATAAAAGATATTAATACTTAACTAAGTTAGCTCAAATATGTATCCAAGCACACAAGTAATATTGATATTTACATGTTTAAGCTTAATTAAACTCAAATTAGCAATGGATCTTTCAATCTTTGATCAAAACAACTATTACTAACCTTAAACCTATTGAATTGACAAAACTTAAGCCATATTTATGATAATTAAGAATATATCTTCAAATAACATTGATCTTTATCTAAAGGAAGCAAAAATATGGGTCTAAGACCACAAATATCAATGATCTTTACACAATTGATCAAATAATTACATATTGTGAAAATATTACACTGATCTTTGAACACAATTCATAAGAATGAAAAAAGATACTTAAAATATATAGAGATATAACTAGGCCCTCTTTCTAACACTAATGAATCCCCTCTTGTTGATGCATGAATATGTCTCACAGGTACCTAGAGTATTCAAGAACACTGCTCATTTTAGAATTCTAAGAATTTAGTACATGAGTTGCAAGTTTTAATAATCATATTATCTATTGATAGAATAGAGGCAAAGAAAGTGGACTGTTTCACAATATTTATGAAGTTTGGTGGTTGGGAGCCACCATGGCCAAATAACTTATCTATGCTAAATATGAAGTATGTTATGCTAATAACTATGAATTATGATCAAGGACTAATCTAAGATGGATATTTACAATGAAAATTAATATAGAGTGATCTAGTTAAAAAAGGAGAAAAAGGAAGGGTAGGGAAAAGAAGAGATGTTGTTGATCTTCATTCCAAATATCATGACAAACTTCAAATGTCATCTAACATGCACTTAACCAATGTATTATGTGAAGTAACATAATCTCAAATCCTATCACATATCAGGTAAACATCTAATGATGGTGTGAAATAATGTAAATAAGAACCAACTTTATCCTTAAAGATTCACCCCTGCAATCAAACAAAATCATCCCAAATGCAATAAGAGTAAAAAAATGAAATGAACTAAGAACTTTCAATTAACATAGCATTGGCACAAGTTAATAGCTCTACATTCAAATTTACACACAAATAATTAGCAAGATCCATTCAAATATAGAAATTAGAACAAACAAGTGAGAAAGAATCTAGGATAACAAAAGACATAATTAAATTTAGACAAACTTTGCAAAATTCCTTGCTTATATTAATTACTCAAAATTTACAATTGGATTTTGGATCTAAGAACTCCCCCTTTTTTACAAATGATAATGATCCTTTTATAGGATGAAAGGAAGCATGTTAGTTAGTCATATCTAATTATAAAAGTACAAGTGTTAGGATAGTTTTCATTTCCATAAATGTTTTAGAATACACTAGACCTTCCCCAATGGACTGACCTATAGGTAATGTGTTTTATAATCTACACATGCCTTTACAAACATAATATTCCACTTTCAAAATTTTCAATGCTTTGTTTTAGGAAGAATATTCTTAATTTAACTATGATTTAGTACCCTTGTGCTATTGAAGTCTCTTATTACTATTGTAAGATCTTCATTTCTCTTTGTTGTTGGTCATCAACTAGCTTCAAATTAACAAGTTCCATGAAGAGTTCATCTTCTTGGACTACACTGTTTCTAATGTCTATATCATTTATTTTTAAAGCTTCTTTGATGCTGATAACTTCAATGATATTTTCTTTTGACATTAGAATCATGTCCATGACCCTATTATTATCCATCCTAGATTTCCCTTAGTTCTTGCTATTTAACTCTTGCATGACTAGGGTAGCTCTATTCTAAAAATAATCATTAGTGATAAGGCATATGTAGTTGATTGTAATTAGCTTGGTGATCATGGTCCTAAGCAAGTGTTTCATCTTGTTTTACATCTGCTTGTCATCTTTAAGGAGACTTTCCAAGTTCCTCAACCAAGTGCTAAAACCCTTGATATTGTCTACAAGCACACCCATGATTGTGTTTAGATGAGCCACACTAATCATTTTGAAACTATAAATTTGGTATTCAATCAAGATTTTGATCAAATATTTTATTTTATCCCTTGAGTTATACCATTGGTCATGGATTTGTTCAAATTACTCACTAGTGGTCTGTAGTTTAATTTTAGATTGAATCACCTTTATACAGAGAACCATTCAACTTTTATTGAGAATACAAGGATAAACTAGGGATCCTATATTTTCTTAGGGATTTTTGAAGGTTTTTATAGTGATCTAATGGTAATAGCTACATGAACTTGAACAAGATTTGTTACTTAGATCCCAATTGGACTATGTGTTTATGCCCTTGTATTTCCCAAGTTTCCATGTTCTTCCACATGGCACATTATTCTAACATGGCTCTGATGTGGCATCCATGAGGCACTTTCGTAGTATTTTTCTTGTTCATATTTAAAAAATGATCATTGCCTTTTAAAATTCCTACTTGATTTTGCACAATTGTATCATGTTTGTACAAATCAATTCAAATTGTTGATCTTGATCTTCTTAATTTTACCTCCTACTCTATGGACTGTTGATGTAAATGTGTATGCTCATTTGTAGACCATTGACATTTAAAAGATTCTTGAGCTTTAATTTAGTATCCTATAACTATGCCATGTGTTGCCTCTTCATTCATAGACTTTTTAATGTTTGATATGCACCATTTAATCATCTTTGTCCAAGCAAATTCATAGCATTGGATCTTAATCCACAAGGTTAAAATCCATTGGCTATTGATTAATCTTTGGCTGAGATTGTGACACTTATCGCCTTCTTGCTTGTCCTGGGGCTCTATTAAATCTTTGACTTGATACACATTATTAGATCAACCTAGCCCAAGTAAATGCATGATGTTGATCTCATGAAGATGCTCAAGCTTTAACTTAGGATCAGGATCTTGAATTTTCAAATTTAATCTTGTACCATTGATCTCATTCATCTGAGTGAACATGGATCATTGATCTTATGAACAAAAATGATGTTTAAGTTAGTGCTCAGGGAGCATAAAATTTAAGCTAAAGTCTTAGACTAATATTTTTATTCATATTAATAAATACAAATAAATCTTTAGGCTAAAGTCTTAAGCTAAGTTTTAAACATAATAAAAGTGACCCTATGGATAATCAAAGACATAGAAAATGGTCTTAGGAGAAGGCGTTCTAGGCTAATTCTATAGGCATAACAAAAGGTCCCAGTGGTTAGTTAGACCATGTAGAATTAAAATGGACCAAGGGGGCTCAAGAAAGTAAAGAGACCAAACATAAAAATTTTAGACTAAGGTCTGGTCATGTTGATAAACATGACAAAGCCTTAGGATAAAAATAGAAATAAGTACATAACATGATAAAAGGGAACCCACAATTAGTTAGACCATGATAGGATAAAATGAAACAAAGGGGGCTTGGTATGTGAAGAAGTTAGGATAAATATTTTAGACTAAGGTCTTGATCATTTTAATAAACATGTCTAAGACCTTAGGATAAAATAAAACTGTCACATTAAAGTTTTCTTGTGAAAAATGTTCCTAACCAATTTGAATTCAATTCAAAGGGAATGAGCTATGGTAATTGAAGTTAAGGTTTTAAGCTAATTAGACATGAGTTCAACTTGACTTGAATAAAATAAAGGCTAGTAAAAGATCAAAACATTATTAAATCATAAAACCTAGACATTGCTCATTTTAAATGGACTCCATTAGAGATATGACCTAAAACATTAAGATCAAATGTTAACAAATTTATGAAATATAAAATCATAATTATGAGAAAATATTCCAACCAAACGATGGTGTAGATGATCTTCAAATAAATATGATTAAAAACATGCTAATGATGCTCTAGTCAAGTGAATTTTCAAATTTAGGGTACAAATTTACACAATTTAACATAAGGGTTCCCATTTTTTAGAAATAGGGGTATATTGACCTCAATAAATGGTGATTTTTAAGGGGAACATAGGAATATGTTAGAATTTAGAGACTCTAGTTTAGACTAATAATTAAGCTACTTATTCCATTTGATTAGGCACCAATATTAATATTAGTTCATGGTTAAAATAAATATTTCACATTAAAAATTAGGATAAAAAATCAAGATATAGCCATGTTGTGTGTGTGATTTTATTCCACTTAATAATTTATACATGATTTGGAGAACAACTTACAGGTTCATGACTTTAATAATTAACACTGAATTTCAACATGTTTGGATATTCATTAAGAACCATGATTTAGCTTAGGGAAGGCTTGGGCATTGGCCTACTACCAACTAGGCATCCATAACCCCAATAGAGATGCCTTTAGATCCACTCAAGGCCTTGTTCTATTACAAGCTAGGCATCCATACCCCTAGTGGAGATTACCATAATCACCTTTGCTTAGAAAGCTCTTGAATTTTACAATAAGGTTCTTATTCTTATTTTTGTATTTTTCAAGACATATTTACTTTATAGAAAAGGTTGGGAACCAATTTACCTAGGTTTTGGGATTTGGTCAAGTGTTTGATACTTAGACAATCATCCTTGGCTATAAACTTTGTCCCTACTAATTAATGTTCTTTAAGTGCAAGCATGACTATATACTAATAATCTAGTCTTTCACCTTACATGTGTAATCCTTCTTAGAATCAATCTTAGATCAAAATAATGTTTGAAATCTAAAGGAATAATTAACCTATTTATCAATATTTAATATTCTCTCTAAACTATAAAATTAAGCTTATATTTCAACAATCCATGATCAACCAATGTTGAGAAAACATACATGCATTCCCGAAGTGTGGAGTTCCTTTTGAGTAATCACAAGATTCTTGAGATAAGGACTATCCAAAAGGACTTATTAGAAGCAATGAAAAAATTAAAGAAAGAAAACAAACCAAACAAGAAGCAAAAAAACAAACACACACACACACACACACACACACACACACACACACACACACACACACACACACACACACACACACACAAATATATAAGCATATGTACAAACAAGGGATAGGAAGGGAAGAACAAAAATAAACTAACCTAGCCTATCTACACTAACTCTAAATAGTCTTACAATCATATCATGAAGACTCCAAGTAGGATAATATATAAATAGTGATTAAGGTATTAACCATTGATGGGAAGTGTGAAATCTACTATTTGTAAGTATTTTAGCTTAAAGGTGTTGTCTCAAAGTATCTAGGCAATATGATAAGGCCTTATCCATAAAGGTGTGAACTTTCCATGTTTACCATTAGGCTCAGATGCCTTGTCCTAAAGAAGAACTATGTCTCCTTTCTTGAACACCTTTATTTTTGAACGTTAATTAAACCACCTCTTGACTATCATTTGGTGTCTACTAAAATTGGCAAAAGCCTCTTCTCTTGCATCTTCCATCTGTATGATGTCTAACAACCTTGAACACATAAATTATAGGTCTTCCTCCATGTAATATTTCATGAACCTATATGTTGGTATCTTGAGGGTAATGGGGAAGATGGGTTCTTGACCATAAACTAACAAGAATAGTGATGTTTTGAGAGCCTATTTGATTATATTTCTATTTTCTCAAAGGTCATACTTGTGAATTTTGTGATATGTTTTTAGTTTATCAGTTGTAGACTTATTTATAGCCTTCATCAAGTTATTATTTGTTAATTTATACACTCCATTTCCAAGAGGATAATGGTTTGATGAGAACTTGAGAATGATGTTGCTATTATATGCCCATTTAGTCATTTTAATGGACACAAAATCAGATCCATTATCATAAAATAATGATATAGGTTTCCCAAAACTTGTGCATATATTTTATTTTAAAATTTTGATCACCTCTTTAATTCTACACTTTTTAGTTTCCACTACTTTAGTCCATCTGGTGTAGTAGTCAGTAGCAATCAGAATATACTTGTGACCATCAAAGGAATTGGGGTAAATGATCCCCATAAAATCTATCCCCCATTAGGTAAAGGGTTTATCAATCACTATTGGCTTTAGTGTAATGGATACCTTAGGATACTTTGTGTTTAAAAATTGACATGAGTGGCACTCTCTCATATGCTTATGAGCATCCTTGAAGATTATAGGCCAATAATAACTAGCCCTTAATATTGTGTGTCATTGTCGTTCCTGATGAAATTCCACTTCCTAGATTTTCATGGAAGGTGCTCATGATCTTAGGTAATTCACTCTTGGGGATACATCTCAAGTAAATTCCTTCAAATGTCTTCATATACAACAATCCATCCTTGATCATAAAATGAGCTACCTTGAGCCTTAGAGATCTTTTTTGTTCTTTACTTAACCCTATAGGACAATAACCATTGATTATTAAGTGGATAATGATATCATACCAATCATTGGGTCTGAAACTTTGTTTCTCAACTTGCATAACACTTATCTTAGGATTAGTATTATCAATCAATTGAATTAAACCTTGGGACTTTAATAATTTTATAGTATTCATTTCTATATTATATTCTTTGAGAATAGACATCCACTTAACTCTCCTTTCTCCTAGTTATTTTTTACTTAGCATGAGCTTAATGGTAAGTTCTAATAAGATGGCATGCACCTTATTTATAAGGATATAATGCCTAAAGTTTTTCACTACTTTAACCAAAGTACATGCTTATTTGTGAATCAAAGAGTAGTTTAACTCAACATTTTAAAGGTTAGTTATCATAAAATCTATTGTATGGTCACATTAATATATATTCTAAGTTAGAACTATAGTTATTGTATGATTTGAATCAAAGGCGTAAATATAAAAATCTTTAGTGAAGTTTAGACTTATCAGTATAGGGGCTTATCTAATTAACTTTTTGATATATTTGAAAACCTTCCTTGTCTCTTCATTCCAAGTGATTTTAGACTCTTTATTCAACATGTCATTTAGAGGATTAAATATTTATACAAGACCTTGGAAGGCATGATCTATATCCCTTTAAAAGGTTTCACCTACATTTATCAATCCAAAAGGCATTCTCTTGTAGGCAAGCATACCTCACTTAGTCATAAAAGCATTCTTCATCCTATCTTCCTAGTTCACCAGTACCTAGTTATCCCTAAAAATCCATCAAGAAAAAACATCATGGTAGAACTAAAAATAATTTGGATTACTTGGTTAATAAAAGGTAGGGAATAATTATCTTTCTCATATTCTCTATTTATATTTCTAAAATTAATGCATAGTCTAATTTCACTAATTTTATTCTTGAATAGGACTAAATTATCTACACAAGTGGAGTGCCTAATGGGAAACACAATTTTAGCATCTAAGAGCTTCTTGACTTCATTGTATATCAATGGTTATAAGACTAGGTTGATAGGCCTCTATTTTTGTCTAAAAGGTTTGTAGTTTTCCTTTAAAGGTATGGTATGATTTATTAAATTTGGACCAAAGATATTTAGGTAATCATAGGACCATGCTATGACATATTTATAATTGGTCAAAAATTCTTTCTCTCTTTTGGACTCAATGTTTACCAACTGAGGTTGACCTTAGGAACCTAGGTCCATTACATTGTAATCTTTCCCACTTAATTTAGGGATTTTGATAGTCTCAACTAGTCTATTGATGTAAAATATTTATTCCAAGGCAATCATTCCTTTGGTTATCTTATTGTAATTCTACTAAATGACCTTATCATCAAGTTTTCCTTCAATTTGGTCATCATCAAGGAGACTAACTTCATCAATAATATGACCCTCAAACACTCCTGAACTAGTCATGAATTCTACTATCTGTTAATCATCAGTAAATACATGTAATTGGTTGACATCATTTATCATTGAGGGACATGGGATTAATTCAACTATAAATCTTTTTAATTTAGAACTTTGATTAGGTATAAAGTTGGCTATAGATGAAGCAAGTTCATCATTAACTTCATTTTCTTCCCTAGGGAATGACACAATGTTGAAACCATCAGAACATTTAATTAAGTCCTATACTCTAAAAATATACTTCTTGAGATAGGACAACTTGCATTGATATTTACTCTTGACATAATTCACCCCTAGTTTAGAATCACCAAAAACTAATAGTTCCTTGGCCTCATGTTTGATTCAAAATTATAATCCATGAATAAGTGCTTCATATTTAGCTAAATTATTAGTGAATGAGAACTAAAGTTTGTAAGAGGCATTTTATTTACTCCCAATGGGATTGATTAATACCACTCCTACTCCAAAACTTGATTTTCATCTATTACCATCAAAATAAAGCTTCCATAATCTATGCATAGTATGATAATTCTTAGAGTTACATACCTTTATGGTTTCAATACTATAAACACTAAGATTTGAGTTGACCATGTTGATCCTCTCATTTATTGCATTTTACTTAGTGATAATATGCTTCATTTTAGGCTCTCTTTATATCCTAATTTTGTTGAGGACTCCCTTCAAGGTAATCACATGTGTGAACAATTTATTGACATATAACCATTCAAGTTCCTAGTCCAGTCTATACTTAATAACATCCCATAAGCATCAGGGATGTCCACCACTTGGATATCAATGAATTGTTCAATCCTTAGCTCTAAGGCAATATGCATGTGAACATAAATAATTCACCAACCCCTTTGACTCTTGATTTATCTAATTGAGTTACAACTCTATTAGATTTAATGGGAGTCAATCATAATTTCTCACAAATACCTTTAGTCATAATATTTATAGACGCACTAGAGTCTAACAAACAATTATTTATATTCTTACCAAAGATCCTAAATATAAGTAGGAAGGGAGGAACATCTATCTTAGTTTTGTGTATTATAACATTAGAATGTAAATTTTTTTGAGACTTACTAGGCTTCTTATATAAATATTCCAACAACAGATCCCTTTATTTTATGATTTGAGTCAAATCATGCAAGTTAATGTTAGATTTGATGTTTTTCATGTCCTCCATTATGTTATATCTATTCCTATTAGAATAATTAGATACATAAACATTATGCTTATAATTAATTCACTTAGGAGGCTCTAAATTTTTGTTTGAGGTAGTATTAAGAGGAGTCTCAAACTTATTTGGAGGAGTTGAAGTGGTCAATGGTTGTTTCTACTCATTTTTTAGAAGATAAGTCTTATTCAAAAATTGTTGAAAAACATGAATCTCTTCAAGAATATCATCAAGTTCATTGTTCTCTTGTAAATGAAACTCAAATGTCTCCACCATGAGAGTTGAATCAGATGATCTAGATGACCTTAATTAACGAAATGTACTTGCATCACAATCCTTATTAGGGGAAACTTTGAAAGTATCTAACTCTTCTTGAAAGGCTTCAAAATCATTACAAAATTTAACACAGTCTATTTACCCATGCTTAGAAGTGTAATGAACTCTAAAATATTTAGGTAAAATAACATTAGTAAGATTTATATTAGGCACATTATTGTTAGTAGATGGCTCATTTTTCTTGTTTTTATGGTAACTATCATTCTAAAATCTATTAGTGGGCCTATTTAACCTTTAAAAGGAGAAATTCCTACTAGATCTCTCTCAAGTATTTCCTACTTACATTTTTAACTAAAGGAAGTTAGTGATGATATTTTAGACCATTTTGAGGATAGAGTCATTCTCACTCTTTGGTGCCTTAAAATTATGAACTTGAGTATTAGCATTAGTTGTAGGCATTAAATATTTATCATCTTATAGATGAAATTAAAGTTAGGGTTTTAAGTTGATCAAACATGAGTTTAACTTAACTTTAATAGACCAAAGGCTAGTAATAGATCAAATATTATTAAATCATAAAACCTAGACATTGCTTATTCGAAATGAACTCCAACGAAACTGTGACTTGAAACATAAAGATAAAATGTTAGAAACTTTAGGCAAGATAAAATCATAATTATGAAAAAATATGCCAACCATGTCATGGCATGGATGATCTTCAAATAAATATGATGTGAAAACATGATAATGACACTCTGATCAAGTGAATTTTCAAATTTAGGGTACAAATTTGTATAAATTAAGATAAGGGTTCATATTTTTCAAAAAGGGGGGTATTTTGACCTCAACAAGATCCAATAATTCATTGATATCCAAGTGGTGGATATCCCTGATACATGGAATGCAACTAAGTAGAGACTCGATTACATCTTTGAATGGTTACATTTCTATTGATTGTTAACACATTTGGTTGCCCTATAAAGGAGTTCCAAATTTGATTAAGATAGAAATGGAACCTAAAATGAAGCATATGATCATTGAGTAAAATGTAACAAATGAAAGGGTCAATATGGTTAACTCAAATCTAGGTGTTTACACTCTTGAAACCTTAAATGTATGTAACTCTAAAACTTTTCATGTTATGACTAGATTATGGAAGATTTATTTTGATGTTGCTAGATGCAAATTGGGACTTGGAGTAGGACTGGTATTAATCAATCCCATTGGGAAAGAATAAAATGCCTCTTACAAACTTTAGTTCCCATGCACCAATAATTTGGTTCAGTATGAAGCACTTATTTTTAGATTATAATTTATAATCAAACATAAGGTCAAGGAACTATTAGTTTTTGGTGATTTTGAACTAGTAGTTAATCTGGTCAAGAATAAATATCAATGCAAGTTGTCCTATCTTAAGAAATATAAATTTAGAGTGTGGGACTTAATTGAGTGTTTTGATGTTTTCAATATTATGTCAATCCCTAGGGAAGAAAACAAGGCTACTGATGAACTTGCTTCAATTGTAGGCAAAATTATGCCCAATAAAATTTCTAAATTACAAAGCCTTACCATTTAATTAGTCCTATGTCCCTCAGTACTAGACAATGCCAACCACTTGAAAGTATTCAATGATGATCAATAGATCATAGACATCATGACTAGATTAGGAGTGTTTGAGTCTCACATCATTAATGAAGCCAATGAAAATACCCTTGATGATGAAAAATTTTATGGTAAACTTGAATAAAATGTCATTTAATTGAGTGATAATAATATCCCTTAAGGGATGATATCCTTAGAGAGACTGTTTGATTTGGATAAACTAGCTAACACTGTCAAGATTCCCAAAGTAGATGGGAAAGACTACAATGTAATGGACCTAGGTTCCTAAGTTTAACCTTAGTTGGTGAACATTAGTATCATTTACACAAGTATTGAAACTAAAATATCTAAATATATACTAACCAAGTATAAATATATAATAGCATAGTCATATGATGACTTGAAGTTCTTTGATCCTAAGGTCATAACCCACACCATACCTCTAAAGGAATCTTGCAATCTATTTAGGAAAAAATAAAGGACAATCAACCCTATCTTATAACCAATGATATACAAAGAGGTCAAGAAGTTAATAAATGCTAAGATAGTGTTTCCAATTAGACACTCCACTTGGGTAGCGAACCTAATACCTATCAAGAAGAAAAATGGTGAAATCAGATTGTGCATTGATTTTAAGATTTTGAATAGAGCTTCTGAAAAGGATAATTACCCCTAATTTATCATGACCAAGTAATCCAAATTATTTTTGGTTTAGTTATGATTTCTTTTCTTGATGGATTTTCATGGTATAATCAAGTTTTATTAAACAAGGAAGATAGAATGAATATTGCATTTACTATTAAATGGGGCACTTTTTCCTACAAGATAATTATGTTTGGATTAATAAATATAGGTGAAACCTTTTGAAGAGAATGGATCATGCATTCCAAGGCCTCATAGGTAGTTGAATTATCATTAACATGGATGACCTGACTATATTTTCAAAAAATAGGGAAGATCACATCATGCACTTGAAACAAGTATTTGAAAGGTGTAGAAGGTATGGAATTTATCTCAATCCAAAGAAGAAGATTTTTTGTGTAATTGAGGGAAAATTATTGAGACATGTTATAAATAAGGAGGAGATATCTATAGGCCTAGACAGACTAAATTTAATATCAAAAATATAATCCCCTAATAATAGAAGGAACTAGAATCTTTCTTTGGTAAAATCAATTTTGTGAGGAAGTTTATTTCTAGTTTTGTAGAAATAGTGAGACCTTTGAATGTAATGTTGAATAAAGATGATAAGATCACTTGGAATGAAGAGAAAAAGAAGGCCTTCAATTAAATCAAAGAGTTAATTGGAAAAAAACCCTATACTGATAAGTTTAGACTTTACTAAAGACTTATATCTTTACTCTTTTACTTCTGATCACACAATTGTAGTTATCCTAACTTAGAAGAGAGATGGATGTGATCATATTATTGCCTTCATGAGTATTAATTTTTAAAATGTTTAATTAAATTATTTTCTTATTGATAAATAAACATGTTCTCTATTCAAGGTAGTAGAGAAATTTAGGAAATATATCCTTAGAAATAAGGTACATGTAGTACTACCAGACCCTACCACTAAGATCATGCTTAGTCAATGTGAACTTGGAGAAAAGAGAGGTAAGTGGATGTATTTTATCCAAGAATATGATCTAGAGATGAGGATTACAAATTTGGAAAGATGCCAAGGTTTAATTTAATTTATTGTTAATGATAATCCCAAATTGAGTGTCATTCAGGTAGAACAACAAAACTTTCAACCGAATGATTGGTATGATCCTATTATTCATTTACTAATCAATTGTTATTGTCCTATAGGGTTAAGTAGAGAGAAAAAGAGAGTTTAAAAGATTAAATCATATCATTTTTTGATCAAGGATGGTGTGCCATATAGGAATAAATTTGAAGTCATTTACCTAAGGTTTATTTCCAAAGAAAAGGTGGCTAAGATCTTGAACACTTTCCATGAAAAATTAGGAAGTAGGAATCCATCTAGAAGGAGTACAACCCATAAGATCCTTAGAGCTATTTACTATTGGTCTACTATCTTACAAGATGATCATAATCATGTGAGATAATTACACTCATGTCAAGTCTTCAACACTAAAGATCCCAAAGAAGTGATGCCACTAAAGCTAGTAATGATTGATAAACCCTTTGCCGAATGGGGACTAGGTTTTGTGGGGGTCATTAACCCCAACTCATTTGATGGTCATAAGTATGTTTTTACCACTAATAACTACTACATAATATGGACTAAAGCAGTGGCAACCAAACATTTCAAGATTGAAGAGGTGATCAAAATTTTAGAAGAAAACATATGCACAAGGTTTGAGACATCTATATCTATAGTTTGTGATAGTGGATCTGCCTTTATATCCATTGAGA